>NQII01005660.1:1427-40627 GCA_002778355.1 Clitarchus hookeri | reverse complement strand
TTGTTTATGTTCAATTGGTAGGATGGTGGGTGGATTGCCGTGCCCGGTCTTTTTCTATATTTTGTGATCTGAGTGTTATGTTTTGTTGTGTTAATTTGTGTTATTCTGGTGGGCCTTGCATTCGGAGCCGGTCGCTGTCAACCAAAGGGACGTGCCTTTCCTCCCCTCGAGGGTCTGAGGGCATGGGTGACAGCCACAACCTGGGGCCCACGAGGGCGAGTGATAGCTATCAGCACATTGTAGGGGGGAAGTGACCACTCCTATGCGAGGGAGTGCCCCCCCCCCTAAATAGGCCAGCGTATCATGGTTGGTAGGTGGTCTCTCTGGAAGCATTTAGGTCCTTCTTCTCGTATCTTCAAGAAGTGAGGGATGTCTATCTTCCTGTTCCTGGCTTCCCCTGATCACCTCTCCTACCGGCTGGCACCTGCTCGGCCTTGGACCTCTATTACCATAGAGTCAACAATAATAGTAATTGGATAGGAAAAGACCGCTTACATTGGCTTATTTTTCGACACCCTTCATCTATTGAGTGATACCATATTGGCAAGAATACCTAAAAATAGTGGAACACGTGAAAATCGCTTGGCGCCAAGTCTGGACTATACAGTGGGTGGTCAATCTGTTCCCATCCAAAAGGTCTGATCAGATTTTGGGCGAGAATGGCAGAATGGGGTCTGGCATTGTTATGCAGCAACAAAAATACAGACGTCAGAAGGCCACGTCGCTTATTGCGTATTGCACATTGAAGTTTAGTCAGGGTAGTGCAGTAAGCGGCTGCATTGATTGTTGTCCCTTGCTGCATAAACTCGACTAACAAGACTCCATGTATATCACAAAACATGGTTGCCATAACCTTGGGTGTTGAGATTGTCCGCGTGGTCTTGACTTTGACTGGTGATGTCGGGTGACGCTATTCCATTGACTTACGTTTATACTCTGGGGTCATGCGAGAAACCCACGTCTCGTCCCCTGTGACAATCTTCTCTAAAAATTGATCACCTTCCAAAAAACCTTCACGGTCCAAAAAATCAACAGCACAAGCCATTCTTTTCATTTGGTGTTCCTCAGTAAGCAGCCTGGGAACCCAACGTGAGCCCAATTTGTGGAATTGCAAATTTTCAGAGACAATTTTGTGCAAAGTTGTTCTACCCACATTCGGAAATTCCAATGCTAAAGTTGAAATTGTGAATCGCCGGTCTTCACGAATCTTTTCGTACACGGCTTTGACCAAATCTTCTGTGATCACTGGTGGTCGGCCTGATCGCGGTTCATCATGGACATTTTCCCGTCCGTCCTTGAAAGCTCTCACCAACTTACGCACTTTGCTGTCACTCATCACATTGGGGCCATACACTGGACTTATCTGTCGATGAACTTCCGCTTCTGAAACGTTCCATGCTGTCAAAAACCGAATCACTGACCGTATTTCACAGTCGGCGGGCTGATCAATTGTTTTAAACATTTTGAACTGANTCGATGAACTTCCGATTCTGAAACGTTCCGTGCTGTCAAAAACCGAATCACTGACCGTATTTCACAGTCGGCGGGCTGATCAATTGTTTTAAACATTTTGAACTGACACTGTAAACAGCAAAATGCAACAATACCAATGCAAATGGCGTCGTTTTACGAGAAAGGCATGACGGGAGTCGGTGCGCATGCGCATTACAATGTTCGCGTGACATTAGATTAGCTACTGCGATTCGGACCTTACTCTACTAATAACCCTCGTATCATATTATTTGCTATGGTTGATGCCGATTATTGCTTTACCTACATCGACGTAGGTGGAAATGGCCGAGCAAGTGACAGTGCAATATTTAGAGATGGTACTCTGAATATTGCAATGGAAAGCAATAATCTTGGGATACATGGACATGCCGTTATTATTGGAGATGATGCTTTCCTTTTAAGAACAAATCTTCTGAAACCTTACAGTAAAACTGGGCTCAGTGATGTGGAAAAAATATTTAATTATCGTCTTTCCCGTGCCAGAAGAGTTGTAGAAAATCCTTCTGGCATACTTGCATGGCGATTTAGAGTATTTTAAAGACCAATTCAGTTGAAACCCGAAACTACTGATAAAGTCATTTTGGCAGCTTGTAGTCTTCATAACTGGCTACGAAAGACTGCTCCAGGCAAGTACTTACCTCAACAAGCAGTAGATAGAGAGGATTTAAACACTGGGAATATAACACCTGGGCTCTGGAGGGAAAATGCCAACATTCTGCAGCCTATTAATAATCTAGGCAACAATAATTACAAATGTGCTGCTGAGGAAGTCAGACGAGCATATGCTACACACTTTACAGAAGAACATCCTCTGCCTTGGCAATGGGAGAAAGTTGGAATAATGATTTGATTAATAATGAATGTATACTGATCTGTTAATTATTGATCTGTAAATAAATATTCATTAAAATTTAAATATTTTACTCACCAAATTTGATTTGCTGTTTTTTGTAGCCAAAACCTCTGCCAAATAATTTGCTTCATTAAACCATGCCAAACTTCTTCAGTACCACTGCCACTCTTCTTGCTTTTTTCAATTTTGCTTAGTTCTTGTCTGTAGACATCTTTAATTGATTTCATTCTAGCCTTCAATTGCTTCACATCCATTCCCCCAATTAACTGTTTTTCATTAAGTTCATTATTAAGACGTTGGAAAATTTCACTTTTTATTTTTGTTGCAATAGTCTTTGTCTTTTATCCTCCATAACAAAGGGTACTGCTGGTAGACATTAAGAAATTCCACAATATTATTTACGTTCCTCTTCATTTTAACGCTAGAACACCTAGAAATGTTCATGAAATGAAAGAAATGAATAACAACGTATTCACAACACGAAGTTTACTCGCTAGCTAGTTGGCTACTGAGCGAGTGAAAAGTTTTGTATGTCATCATCACTATCGCGCTGGCCTACTCGCCCGCTTCTAAACTCGCCAACTAGCAGCAAGGGAAGCAGAGAAATCAAAAGAAGAAATTTCAACGAGAAATTGCGGAGCACTTGAATCTGCCGAGGTTCACTGTCGGAGACATCATACAAAGGTTTCAGAAGTAAGCCAGAATAGATTCGATACCTCAAAAAGGACAGCCAAAGAAGCTAAGCGAGAGAGAAGAACATCTAGTAATCAGGAAAATAAAGAAAGATCGAAAATTAGTGCTTGAAAACTTACCACAGAGGTACTCAATGAATGTGGAAAGAACGTCCGTCCAGAAACCATACGACAAGTTATCAGAAGAGCAAGATATAATGGCAGGGTATCTAGAAAGAAGCCTTTCATTAATGAGGCAAATAGAAGAAAACGACATACGTTCGCAAAAGACCGCTCTGACAAAGATGAAATCTGGTGGAATGATGTTATTTTTGCTGATAAGACGAAATTGAATGTGTTTGGTTCAGATGGCAGGGTAACAGTATGGCGCAAGCTAAAACCTGGGAACATACAACCTACTGTGAAACACAGTGGAGGTAGTATTATGATCTGCGGTTTTATATCTTCAGCAGGTGTTGGAGAGTCTGTACATGTTGATGGAACAATGAAAAAGGAAGACTATCTCAACATCCTGAAAGCAAACCTACACAAGAGTGCTGATAATCTGGGCATTAGGAACACGCATAAGTTCTACCAAGATAATGACCCAAAACACAAGTCGTACATTGTCATGAGCTGGCTTTTGTATAACTGTCCCAAAGTCATTAACACACCTCCTCAATCACTCGACCTGAATCCAATAGAAAATCTGTGGGATGAACTCAAAAGAAGACTGCGTACTACAACAATTATGTCCACAAAATAATTAGAGAAAAGGTTCTAGGAAGAATGGAGTAAGATTGGCTGAGAATGTACCAGGAAAATAATTGCTAATATGCCACAACGCTAGCGAGAAGTAATTAAACAGAATGGCTATGCTACCAGGCACTAAAAGACTGTTTGTTTATTTGCAAAGAGGATTATGTTTGTGTTTGAATGATGATGTCCGAATATTAAAGTGGCGTAGTTATGCAGCATGTGATGACAAAATCATATTGTTTGTTAAGTTACATTGCTCATTTTCGTTATTGGATACAGCTATATTTCATTTAAAGCACACAAGAATGATTGTGAAATACGATTTACGTTTATCATCATTACTAATGTAACATAAGGCCATGAGACTGCGATAATTATAGGTGGCCGAATATTAATGTGAGCCACTGTATATGGGAAATGTAGCTAACAGAAATATGTTAAAATTGCGGAAAGAAGTTAAGCAAAATTTACTTGTTCACCACAATAAAATGGAATACAAGACGAATTTACAACGTCAAGATGCAACGTTCCGTAGTGGTCATGTGATTATAGTTAAAACACATTTTCTGAGCTCTAAAATTGATTATTTTAGTTCAAAGTTACCGCCGCAGTGGAGCGAACCGTTCAAAATTGTGCGATTTTTAATACCAGTTACTTTACTTGTTGCTGAGCTACATTTCCACATAAAGAGTTTAAAGTCCATATAAGCCATGCCAAAAGATTTTATGGTAAAGTGGATTAAAAGAGCCCTGCCCTGGCCCTATGTAAATGTGGATTATTATGTGTTATTTAATCCTACATAAATTATATATATAAGCATGTATGAAGGATTTTATTTAATGTGTAAAGAAAATTTTAATGAATTTAATGTAAATAATTTCTTGTTACATTTTAAGAATTATAAATATTTAAAGGAATATGTCAATTAAGCCCATATGCCTTTATTGTAGGAAAGTGTAATTGTAAAAAAAGCCAATTGTAAAAAAAGCCGGTTTTATTTGCGTCGTCCTTGTGTGTTTCAGGCACCCAGAAAGATAGCCCAAGAAGAAAAGAAGGTCTATGAGGGAATGTGAGTTTGTGCTGCCGATCCGATTGCGACTAGGACTGGCCACCCGGCTATAAAAGGGGTTGTCTTTCGTCTTGGAGGAAAGAATGGATAGGGACCTCACGATGAGAACATTATAACTTGGCAGAAGGCATATCCTGCCATGTTTGATGAGGGCATTTTATAGGGCATGTTTAGGGAAAATGTTAAGATACTTTCCTTTTATATTCTGTAGTTTTGCAATGTTACAATATTTGGGCTAAGTATGTATTGCTATGAGAGCCCGTTATTTAAATGTAATTTCATGTAATTTGCATAACAAACATTATAATTGTAATGTATTTTAAAGCCTGTTTGGCTATTTGTATTTTCTATAATGCTTGTATTTTTGATATGGGCAGATATGAGAAAAAAAAAAAACCAAAATAAGCCCGGATATATAGAAAAAAAAAACTATCAGTTTGTTGAATCATTCCTCACAATTTTGGGGGTTATTTATTTTGTATTCTAATTCATATCAGGGAATGGTGGAAATTTCGCAATTTATTGCGACTGCATTATTTGTTTGTACTCTGCTATTTAAACTCTGCTGCTTGAAGGTTTTGGTAAGACTCATTTTGCTTAAATGAGTGGAATGGAAGGAAGGAGAGTTGAAGGTCACTGTCATGGAGTGGTGGGGTTTACTACGGGTGCTCCTGCTATGTGACAAGATGCTATTTTGTTGGTGAAATAGCTTTAATGATACGGTATTTTTCGTTTAGTTTACCACATATAACTTCAATCCCCACTGATTTGTCAATATTTTCAGATCCTCGATGTTTTCTACTTAGGATACTGTTTACATACATATTATTTAAATTTTGCACAATAAACATAGTTTGTTTTCATGCCAGCAGTGTAATATGGGAGTGGCGTGAATATGAAACTAGAGTCATGCCATGGTTCAGGTACTCGTAACTGAAGTCGGAAAGTAGACGGGTAACGCCTTAGTGACCTTGAGGACAAAGGCCGTCACACAGCTTGTCGTCTGTCGCAGCTAGAGTGAGGCTCATGCACATGGAAGTCGTTATTGAAGAACGAGCGGCCTCATCTCCTGCTTCACTCGCCTCACATAAGTGCTATAGTCTGTTCGCGGTTTCTTCACATTTATTGAATAGAACCTTTGAAAAATCACCCTATGTATGATGTGTTTGGTAATTTCCTACATATGTCGTGTATCACAAGCGTTTTATACTTGTGCTGACATAAAAAATTTTTTTTATGTTAAAATGAACTTTTACTTGTTTTATCTATAAATAATAATATTTCATTTATATTTAATATAAATAAAACAGGGAGAAAATAGGTGTGTTGGTAATACCTAGAAATAAATAGTTCTTATGGAAAGTTTTACTACACAGAGTGCACACGAATGCGGTGCATTGTCCCTTTGGTGTAATTTTAATGACTCGGTTAAGGTAAAATTCAAGTGGGAAGTAGTGCGATTCTCTGTCGCCTAGAGCGCACTGCCAACTGATTTGTAAATACTTCCAAACCATCCGCTAGATGGCACCACAGTCGTATTCACCCCCCTACTCCTCATTATCATACTGCTTGTCATCCATTCACATAACCAGGGAGTGTCAGTGAGCTAGCCAGGTCATCCGCCCTTTCTCTATTGACCTGTCGCCTCGAGCAGATTACTCTCTGCGATAACAACAATATGTCTGAGGGCTATGGTCCATACGGTATACAAAGGCCACTTTCTGACAGTCAGTGAGTGGCAACTTAATGTTTACGAAACAAACAAAGTGCCATTTACAAAATCCTGTATCAGCTGATGCACGAACGAACAAAAGTTAAAATTACGTTGGCTATTCTGAGTGCACTGCCAATGCACATCACGAAAGCAGAAAATACGCGGGTAAGAAAGAGTTCTTACATTTATTAATGCATTTTATTATACAAGGACACAAAACAATGGTTGTTAATGTTAAAAACTAAACTTCGTGATAATGTAGTTATGTATAGGTGTTCAAAATGAAATGTACAATAGAACGATACGACGCGGAAAAGTTTTCTGAAGTTGTGCTAACTTCTGAAAGTTTTTTCACGTCGTATCATCCCTCTCCAACCTCGCTTTCAACACGTCCTTGATATTAATTCGAAAAGCATATAGAAATATTGCATAATATTGTTGAATTATTTTTCTATTAATTTGACGAAACGACACGAATTTGAAATATATTTCCAGCCCGTAATCTAAGAACAATCAACTTAAAATAATACGCTATCTGTTATCCAAAAACAGCGGCTCAAACTTCGCCGTGACGCGCTGTGCGCGCGATCTCTCGGATATTATGCGAGGTATTACCAGCTAGAAATGAACTTTTTTTTTGCGCGATATATAACGAATTTACAAACAAATGCCAATAGTTATATTTTTCCACGAGCTCTGCATAATTTTTAAAGTAACATATATTTCATGTAAAATGATTTGGAGTAAAAGGCATTTATATTCGGCCGGTANTATACGTAAATTATACACCATATTGTTCTCATGAAACCCATCTCATTGTTTGTAGAAAGTGAGACGCGTGAATAGTTTTTAAGCAATTCTAATGTTATTCCACGTCACATATTTCCAACTCGAATATATTAGCTATAACGCCCAAAGTGTGATAATAGATACAACAGACCGTCTCGCAAATGTTAACCCAAATTCACTATCTCGGACAAATTAAAAAAGAGTTAGCAAATATTTAATTATTTGCAACATTTTATATTTTTACTTGTATAACCTACTTATTTTTTTAGACAGATGTCAGTCTTAAAGTATCTTAAAATTTGTTTAGCATAACAGTACAATGGCAAGTGGATTAGCTGACAGCGTGTTGATAAAAAATACAGCCCCGACTTGACGGACCAGCTGATGGCGGAAGGATACATAGTCACATGTAGTCAGACGTAAACAGTGGCGCTACTTTCGCAGACCTGTCAGAAAACGGCCTTCTTATACAGTATGGACTATGTCAAACATATTCTTTTCTTTGATATATTTATATTGCTGTCGCGAAAGAGATTTATATAAAAATGAAATCGTCATTAGCTAATGCAAGAAAAAATTAGATGAACATCACGTTTCATGCTCATGGAATCATTCCGTAGAATATCCTCCTGGAATTAGCTGAAGATAACTGAAAAATATTAGTCAGGCATAGTTAAACAAATATACTCAAATTATATATACACAAATCTATGGGCCTATACAGTCACATCCACGACAACGACGAGACACTAAGAAAAATCCGCTTTAATGTGTGATCGTGGTTCACAGCAACAATAAAATAGCGAATTTCCTGTTTGTACGAGCGTAATACCGCAAATAATTGCAACACTGATATGGTATTGGAAATACAAACAGCATACTAAATAATGTAAAAACACTCAGGTTTAATTATATTTTGACAACGAAACAGGGGCCCAATTTTTTGAACTATCATAAGAAATTCTCTAGCGGATTGTTCCGATACTTCCATTCCGGTAACGAGTGTTGCGATGCCAAAATATGAATTTTTGAGACAACTAGTAACTGTCTAAATAAAATGTATAGGATTTTTGAAGAATCGATGTTACAACTTGGCATCGTTGCATTTCGTTTGTCGTCAGCGAAGTTGAACCAATCACGTTAAATCTGCTGTAGTAGGAAAATTTGCTTTAAAATACATTAATATCTATTTGATTTATTTGTAGATAATCTGGGAAAAGTAATTGCAACTACCTTAAAAAAATAAACTATCTACAGTGATGACGAAACTATTAACTGATATATTATAAATAACGAAGTCAGACATTGGTAATCCACAGGAACTCTTATTTTTAATGCAGATTCGTTTTTTCCTTAAAAGATCTTGTATTGACGTAATTAGGCTAATATTTGCCAATAAAATAACTTAGCCAGTGAAAGAACATGTTAAAGGGTTAACTCATATTGCCGCTAGATTTGGTTAAGTATTAATTAAGAATATATTTAAGAAACTTATATATTTTATTTACTTTATCGTAACTTTATTCACGAAAGAACAGTAAAACGCTTTACAATAATGCAATAAATGATAAAATGCAAATTAAAGAGCAACACTATAACAATTTATATTTTTCAGGTGTAAATATACCACTAGAATATTTTTGCTAACATTCCGGCTATGGCTGTAAACTATAAAATATTTTTCATTAATGTTTGCATGTCTAAAACAAATTTATTTCGTTTTGATTCACAGTTATAACTACGTTTCACAACTACAGATTTTCATACAAAATTGATTTCGTTATGTATTTTATGTTTCAGCAGTTTCGTATAATATTTCACATGATATTCTTAGCAATTCTATCAGTTTTCACCTACCAATTTAAGTTTGTTTACACGATTTTCTCATACATACGTAAACGTCTTGATAATTTGATATTTGGTAAAAGTTTTGCTCTCCTTTGTTAATTATATTTATATTAAACCATGCACGAGTGTATTTTCAAGTTTTCTACGTCATACAAAGTATTATAGAAAAATCTGTAGAGGAATGGCGATTCCGGCAGCTGCCTAGCTGTCACATTCATTTCGACACTTCATGGATAGATTCCGGTATACAATTCCGCTATCGAGTGTTTAAAAATTGGCTCCAGGCATTTGAATAGCAGAATGACGTCTTTCCTCTAGATGAATAATTCCGATAGTTTCAATAATTGGGCCCCAGGTTGGGTTAAACCATGGTCTGAAACTAGCAATAAATGACACACGTGCCACCCTCCGGAGTACCGTTGCTCGAAACAGGCGAGACGGCCCAAAATTCTCCTCTCGTTGTCCTGGGTTAGCAGTACTTCGCCCACGTGTATGACAACACACATGCCAGTATGGAAGATAGACACATTAGAAAAGCCAATAATACATTTTTGTAAACCTTTCACTATTGATTACATAGGTTGGGAGCATTTAATATTACCTATTTTTACTTGTATATAAAATGATGGCATTAAAAATGTACATTTGTTTATTTCCACCAATTGAGGTGTTTGCCCGAAATTCTAATGTGTCAAACGGCAAGTAAGTTGCTATTGAGCAAACAGGAACGAATGCGAATGCATTTTCATTCGATAATGAAACTTATAATGGCAGTGTTTATTTCCGGGAAATTGGCCAAGAATTCTGTTATTTTTCACGATGTTAGTGCATAATGTTCGCATTAAATATCTTGTTCCGTAATTATATAATGTTAACAAAAATTTTTTTGTATTTAGAAATGTAATGAAAATGTTTTTAAAAACATTGGCCGGGGTTTTTAGTCTAACTATCTGCTGAAGCAGTAGCACTTCTAACGTTGTGTTAATACGTGTTTCGGTAATATTTTTATATGCATTTTACATAAAATTTTCCGCAAAACATTTTGTAGCAACGTATGATTTTATTTGATGGACTGTATACGTGACGATAGCGCCATACTGGATAAAATCGTGCACAAAAAATATTCATTCATGTAACCTGCCAGTGTAACACTTTAAATTGCTAGATATATTTAACGAGAAACCTATGTTACTTGTGTTAGCTTGAATGTACAAATATAAACTTCCATATTTTAAATCTGTAAATATAAGAGTAAAATAGCCTTATAATAAGGTTCTGAAAAATTTATCACTACAAACTTCTGGAGCGTTTTTTATTGCATTAAGTGTACGTAACACTGTTTTTCTCTGTGCACTATAAATCGAAAGTTTATATTGTGCTTTAAAAGTGTGTAAGTAAGACAAGGCTGCTGCCTCAACTTCGCCACCAAAAAAAAAAGACTCATAAATAAATAGTATTTCTCGTAATATTTGTTTACCTCTAATTTAAAAAAAATTATTTCTTTGCCCCAGGCATAGTAATGAGTAACTAATGTAATGGTTAATAATTTACAATGTACATATTTGCTGAAGTGCAAATTGAGCTGTTGTACCTAAAAAAAAATACGTCAGACTTTAATGTACAATTTTTATTTCGAAGAAACAAGTAACAGGTTTCTACTTTCAAGTATGTTAACATATTAGTTCATTAAGTTACTCTTACCTTATATGAAAAGCAGGCGGTTATTTACGTGAACGGTTTAAATAACAAATAGCTTTACAAAACTTTGGTAGCCAGAAAATTTAAAAATTGACTTAAATCAGGTGACACTTATAAATCAACTAAGTTACGTTTTCACTGCCTAGAAAAAACGGATTTATATTTTTTTTCTTCACATTTTTTAAAAGTTTTAAATGGAATTTGGAAAAGCTTTGGGGAAGGCTTTGGTAAGTAATTCGTGCTCGAGAACGCTTGATATTACAAGTGAGAGAGGCAATGATTGGCTACGACAAACGCAAAACTGAAAGTGATCTTCAGTTATGTAACGCGCGGGAAGAAGCAGTATTTTATCGCATGATAATTTTCTTTGCATACCTCACTCTTCTTGAAGAGGTAGTCTTGTGTGGTATGTGTATTCTTATGTGTACTGTTATGTGTGTCAGGTGTGCGCGATTCCCGGTATTTACCTACATGGACGTATGCCTTCATCTATACTTTCGTATACCATGTATGCATGTATGTTTCCAACCAATAACATTTCCGACATAGCCATCTGACAACACCAAATAAGGTACTGAATCAGATATAACATTTTCATTCTTTCCAAGTTTTTAAATAAACCTTAAGACATTTTTTTAAAAATGCTTATATCGAAGCATTTAAAACGTGTCTTAAATTTTGAACGTACGAAATGTTTTTTTGTAAGCAGGAAGTAAATGGCCCTAAATAATATGGAGTTGAAATTTTCTCGCTGATTGAAAAATAGCAGCCGCCTGGTTCGAAAGCATTTTAATGTGAAATGAAAAAATATATTACTTATTTTGTCGTTGAATTAAAATACAACTAAATAAAATGAATGAACCAGCAAGACTGCGCATGAAAAAATATTTGGTCCTTCTCTACTTACTTTGTGGGCCAGTACTGTACAATAAAAACAGAGGGTGTGTTTGCTGAAGACAGTAAAAATTGTCTGAAAATTAACACACAGTACATGTAACGCTGAAAATAAAATATATACACTTGCGAGATACTTCGTGAAGCTTCCGTAAGGCACTACGAATTAAAAGGAAAGGGTCTGATGACTAGTTCGGGATTGTAATCACTCTTACATAAAACTTAAAATATCGAGAAAAAAATTAGTTTTTATTTTGAATATTTTGAAAGATATTATCAANAAAAATTAGTTTTTATTTTGAATATTTTGAAAGATATTATCAAAAATTTTATACATAATGGGAAAAAAATGATGATTGTTGTCATTATTTACGAAATGTTTTGATTTTCTTCGTATAATACAGCAATTCGTATATTCCCTACATGCTAACCTTCACACATGGAGTCCGTTACCGCACCACAGCCGGAATGGCGGCCGTGACTGTGTCAGCAACATGCATACTCAACTGGCCACATTCCGATACCTCTACAATGCGCAGTATGAGCAAACTAGAAGTTCCAATCCCTTACAAGAAGTCGCATCTGTGTAGCGCCTGCAGAGTTTACAATTAAAAAATTATGTGTTAAGAGTTATGCAGTAACCGCGTTTCTCGTACACATCACTATAGTCGGTTCACGACTGGAAGAAACTTTTGAAAATCAACCTTTGAAAAAACACCCTAGCCGTTAGCTACATGCATATAACATTACAAACAGCGGCGAGCGCGGATACAGTTATGCCGTTAGGTTGCCAGCACAAAGAGAGGAAATAGTTCTAAAGTTTTAATGTAATTGTTAATTTATCACTTACAAATGGATTTCGAAAAGACTTGTATCTTATTATGCCAATTATTAATGACGTGATGCTAACGTACTTTGATTTCAATGTTTCTTGCATACTCACAAGATCACGCTCAAGGTGAAAGTAGAGCGGCCATTTGTTTACAAACCTTCGTTCCGTGTGTTGTTGGCGAGATGTGGTCGACACACGTGCCAGAGAAATGGTGCGATTATCTTGTTTAACCAATAATAATTCATTTACTGGTTTATTTTTTTTTTTACTAATATCCTCTCTTTATTATTTCTCGTTGTGCCGATTTCTTTCGTTTCTGATACCTGTATAAGAGATTACTCGTAGTGCGTTCTCACGTGTTTAATATTTTTTAAATTTATTTCAGGTTTGCTTAAAATTTTATTTATTGTATTTTACGTTATATGTTGCGGTAGTTTTTGTGTGCAGTCATGAGTTCTAGCAAGGTGAATAAAAGATAAGTCACCAACGCCAACAGGACATCATTAACCTCACCGAATCGTTGTATTCCCTAATTAGGCGAGGGGAAATGAAACCCTGCAACGTCGCGGAAAGAGCGGCAGAAATGTTGAAACGCTTCAGATCCACAGTTCTAAGGTATGTTAAAATATATGTAGTATTAACCATTGCGTTTGCAAGTTGTGTGTGCTAAGGTCAATTATGTTGGCCTACGAAATGTGTTTACAAGAACATAAAGAAAATTTGTTAATAACTTGATAACATCGTCGAACGTTGTCTACGTGTCTTTTTAACGTTTTATTTGGGTAATTATTAAGTTTAGGGGGCTTTTCTGTAAAAAAAATAACAATAATTTCACGGAAAATGGTATATTTCCACTCCACTAATGATGCAGAACACGAATATACGACGGGCATTAACGTCCGACTAATTTCGTAACATGTGCCCACCTAACCTAACAGAACCTATCCCCACGATGGGTGAATCACTATTTTACATTTTTAAACTAACCTAGGATTGTTGGGTTTTACACTAACCTAGGATTGTAGGGTTATATAGACTCAAATGTGAGTGTATGAATCACCTAACCAAAAGGTGGTATTACAATGTGTAATTAAAAATAAAAACTACTTTGTGTTGGAATTTGTGTACCCCTGCGAGGGATTCTTCATAAACAACCCAATATATACAGTGGAAATTTATTATAAAGACAACTGACAATGGTAAGGAAAATTGCCTCTATAGTGAGTTTGTTATAGTCAATTAATTTTATATAGGTTATGGAGAGATGGTGCATTTTAAGATTCTGAAGAAGGAGCTTGTTTTGTATTTATAAGTTACATTGCGGCATTAATTGCCATTGTTATACGTCACTAAATAGATTACAGTCGATATAACTGGAACTTCCCCTACTATTAAACATATCTGTATCACTTCACTAAACATGAGAGGACATCGTAATCGATGAAATCGCAGTCATAATCTTTTAAGAAAACAATTGTGTATTAATGCATTTCCCCAACACCACTGTTCTACAGCCATTGTCTTTTAGTTATTGTAAATTATCAGTGTCATATTTTTCACTTTCAGTGCTACATAGCCAACCTAATTTGCATAATTTAAAAAGGACCATAATTCAGTTACTGGGTCAACTACAGTTACTGATACCAAAAACATACAAGGGTTTGTTTACAAATGATGTGTGACAATGTGATATGCTCTGCCGTGTGTTAGTTTAGGTTAGTTTAATAGGTGGCAGGTATTGGTTACTATATAACCCTACAATCCTAGGTTAGTTAAAAAATGTAAAATAGTGATTCACTCATCGTGGGGTTAGGTTCTGTTAGGTTAGGTGGGCACATATTACGAAATTAGTCGGACGTTAATGCCCCTCGTATATTCGTGTTCTGCATCATTAGCAGAGTGGAAATATAAGATTTTCAATGAATTATTTTTATTTTTACAGGAAACCCTATAAACTTAATAATTACCAAAATAAAACGTTAAAAATACACGTAGACAACGTTCGACGATGTTATCAAGTTATTAACAAATTTTCTTTATGTTCTTGTAAACACATTTCGTGGGCCAACGTAATTGATCTTAACACACACAACTTGCAAACGCAATGGTTAATACTACAGATATTTTAACATACCTTAGCACTGTAGATCTGGAGAGTTTCAACATTTCTGCCGCTCTTTCCGCGACGTTGCAGGGTTTCATTTCCCCTCGCCTAATTAGTGAATACAACGATTCGGTGAGGTTAATGATGTCCTGTTGGCGTTGGTGACTTCTCTTTTATTCACCTTGCTAGAACTCATGACTGCACACAAAAACTACCGCAACATACAACGTAAAATACAGTAAATAAAATTTTAAGCAAACCTGAAATAAATTTGAAAAATATTAAACACGTTAGAACGCACTATGAGTAATCTCTTATACAGATTTCAAAAGCAAAAGGAATCTGTACGAGAAGGTTAGCACAAATTAAAGTCATACGTTATGAAAATTCAAATAATAAAGAGCTGATATTAGTATTAAAAAAACCGATAAATGAAATATTAGGTTAAACAAGAATCGCACAAATTCTCTACAGCACGGCCATCCGGGGGGCTTATGAGAGATTGGCGTTGTCATGTTAATGTTGTTGGGTGGACTCCTTGAATGTTGACACATTTCATTGCAAAGTATTGTGTCTATAATATGTAATCAAAGTGAAAGTTTTTCTCCCCCACCCAATCCCCCAGTCAAAATCAAACCTATACACACACACACACATACAGAGAGAGAGAGATAGAGAGAGAGATAGATAGATAGAAAGATNGTGAAAGTTTTTCTCCCCCACCCAATCCCCCAGTCAAAATCAAACCTATACACACACACACATACAGAGAGAGAGAGATAGAGAGAGAGATAGATAGATAGAAAGAGATAGAGATAGAGAGAGAGAGAGAGACAGACTCAGGCACGCACACGAAACATCTAATTTTTAATACTCACATTTTGGGTTTATATAATGAAATGTTTTTCGCTTGCATCACATATTCTTTTGTGTGAAATTCTCAAGATTAAAAACTTTACGCTTGTGGAATATCCATTAATAATATATACATTACTGTTATGATGGGTACGTGCATGTACGAACACATGTACACACACACAGTGGAATGTAAACATTGCATGTAAACATTGCCATGTGACTGCCACATGGCAATGTTTGTTTACCCTTTGGCAAAAGGATACGAAATGGGCTTGAAAGTAGATCTTTAGCAGGGCTTCAAGAAAGTCTCTTCCAGTCATGAACTGAATATACATCTTCTGGATTTACGATTCAGTAAGACATCTGATAATTCATAGGTCCAGCCAATGAAAAGTTGCGACAAACCTGTTCTGTTTACTTTTGTTCCTAACCTAAACTCGTTTAACACAACCATCATATTTAATCAGATCATTATTTAAAACAACGTTATGACATTTTTTACTTTGAGGAATATCTGTAAACAGTTGTCGCGTTTTGTGGTGGAAGTTCTGTAGTGTACATCTGGTTCAAACATAGTTCTACTGATTTGATAAGGACTTTTTTTCCCCTCAGGGGATGGCTAAAGTCTTTTAAAATCAACAACAAAGCAGTACAAAACGCGCATTGCTGTAAATAGTTGTGGCAAAAGTGACTAGAAAAACAGATGTGTGTTGGACATACCACAACACAACACATTGGCCTGCAACAGTATTTTTAACTCCTCTAGATGTTGAATGGTTCTTATTTCTACATGCGAACAGAGCGCTTACGGTTCACTGGGTGTGGTAACAACACAAGTCCTGTGTCAGCTTAAAGTACAGTACACATCATAACATGTTTTATTTGCAGCACCTGAAACCATAAATTAAATCAAGTCTGAAAGATTAAAGGGCGGATTCACAATCTCTTCGTAACGTACGCACGTACGAACGTTTCCTGTTGGTGGACATTCAAATAGAAACGTAACTTTGCGAAGCGAGATTATTATTTATTTACAGACTTTTTTGCAAAACATGGTACAATTTTGAAGAATTGGTTAAAGAACAGGGATACTTGTACGCACACTCTACCTCGTCATCACCTCGGGCTGTTGAACTGCTGGGCAACTGAGTAAATTCCTTACGTAACTTGAAGATATAGATCTGCCAGATCAGCAATTTAAATGTGTTTCTTTCTGCGCGTTGCTCCGCTGTCTCGTTTCCATATACTGTCGGCACACTCACTTGTTTCCTGGCAGGTTTATTGAGGTGCGTGTGCGGCTACAATTTGTAATAATGCCATAGGAACTTGCGCAACGACCGGTCTTTATCCTTCCATCACAGTAACAAACAGCCTGAAGTTGCTGCGAGCCAGCTATATGCTGTTCACAGTAAAGTGAGCACTATTGAAGTCCTAGTTACTTTATCCTTTCAGCCATCTGTTATCCATTAACCACCTTTTTTAAATAAATTTTGCCATGTAAGTAATAAGCACACTCGGAAGTTAACGCCTAAGGCTATAATAAAATATATGCATTGACTATTATTCCAAATGAGAGGGCTTTCAAAAGCGCTCACTTTACAGTGAATAGCCTTTATGTACATGCGTTAGACCTGCGGCCGGTGTAACGCTAAGAGCATACGGAAATGTTGCCCGTACTGTAACGCATTCCTTCTCAACTATGTACAAATCACAACTGCAGCAGCCCCCCACCCCCCGAGAAAACAAACATAATCCTTTCAGAAACCGAGAAATTAAAGGTTCAAAGGAAAATAAATAATAAATACACGTAGAGTGGAGTGGAGAGATTTGGGCGGCTCTTAGCATCGAGATCTTGAGAGCCCAAGAGGATGTAGCGAGGTATGGAGCAACGCCGGAATGAAAGGGCGGAGATAACAGGAGATCCACGTGAAAACCCGCCGACTAGTGGTATCGTCTGGCATGATTCCCACATGCAATAATCCAGGAGCGACCCCGCCGGGAATCGAACCCGGTTCGCCTAGGTGGGAGGTGAGTAGTCTGACCAGTACACCACCTCGGCCCCAAACGAACGTAGAAATATTTTGGAAAAAATAATGTGTGTATATATATATATATATACACTACATCCTATATATATATATATATATATTATATGTAAAGGATGTATCTAAATTAAGCCGACATACTTCTGCTGCAGGTTAATGACGACAAAAGAAGGTGAAAACTCACGACTTATGGTCTAAAGTGAATCCTAAGGGCGATGCACATTTTTAAGAGGGAAGTATCCTTGCCATCTTGGATTTACGTATTTTCCTCCATAACTTAATTGTCGGAGTCAATATTTAAAAACAAAGCTAGTAAAGGCATAAGGAACATCTTAACAGTTATTTCGAAATCCAACTTATTTTTCTAAAATTGTGAGTTTCACATCTGCAACTGTAATAAAATATTACTTTATTATTTAATAATGCCAATCCCACATGAGAAAATGTAAGAATAATTGAAACCGTACAAATTCCAACAAATTCGTGAAGTAGTCCTCTATATCATGTCTAGCTTTGATTGTTTACGCCTAGTCACAAATGTACAGTACAAGAAGATGGAATGGACACTACCCCCTTTAAGCGCGAGTGTATTACAAATACTAAAGCTGGAACACTCAGTTTCTCCAGTATTTATAATCAACTAATGTTTCATGTCCAACTTAAAAGATGTGTACCGCCCTTAGGATTCACTTTAGACCGTGATAGGATTCAGTTTAGACCATGAGTAGTATATATGTTTTCATTTTCTTTTTCCGTGAGTAACCATAGCCCAAGGCAAGTGAACCAAGTGTTGGTTACCTAACACACTATGAAGTACTACATATAAGCTGTTCATGGTAAACTGAGCACTTCTGAAAGCCCTGCTTAGTATCTAATTGTATGCACGTTGTGTGTTCTTCCGCCTTACGTAAAATTAACATTGTCATGGGTCTCATCACTTTATTCGTGCGTCGGTCAAGTGAAACTGTGAAATGATTAGAGAAGTAAATATTTTACAAATCTGCTAATTTTTACACTTTGATACGTTAAAAAACAGGAAGCTAAAGGAACAATTTCAGTTATCCCAAATGGTTACCTAACACTTTTTATTTGACGTTATGATGTGGAACTACTTTCCCTCGATCGTTACAAACTTTACTGGGCGCATGCCATTTAGTGCACCCGTTAAAATTTTAGCAGGTAGGAGCAGTGACATTTTTCCAAAGTTGATTTCAAAAGTGCTCACTTTATCGCGAACAGCCTTTACTCCGATGACTAAGAAATATTTCGTCTGAAACGAAACTTTTTGTAAAATAATTTCTTCACGTTTGTAAGAATTCATATTTTAAGTTAAAATACTCAGATTTGCGCTGTAGTCCAATCACGGTTACCTCCAAATTTTCTGAAGTCCTACTAAAGTTCTACTCCTAGGATATTCCTCCGCTTCATGCAAACAAAGCTCAACTGATTCTAAAAAATTATACCAAAGCGACAACGCACCATACTCGTGCGCACTCAGAGTAATAATATTTTGCATAAGAACTATTTATTACTGGCCATTACCAACTATCCTATTTTTCTCAGTTTTTATTGGTATTAATTGTAAATGAAATATTATATTTTATAGATAATATAAAAATAAGTAAAAGTTCAATTTAACTAGGAATAGGATACTTTTATGTCAATACAAGTATAACGTTTGTGATACATAACATACTTAGGAAACAACCAAACACGCCATAGTGTGATTTTTCAAAGGGTTGATTCAAAATTTGTAAAGAAACCGCGAATAGATAAAAAAAAAAAAAAAACATGAATGTTATTTCTCAGATAGTTTGTATTTTTAAGCCATCACCTAGGAATTTTTAAAAAATATCTGATGAGAAACATGAATTTTTGCATAATTGTCTGAATGTACACATGTTTTATGCATATTTACGTGAATGCGTTTATAGTCCACAGAACATTATTCTTGCGCGAAAGCTTAACAACCTATCCCGGAGATCTTTATGGCATTTTAAGAGCATTATGCAAGTATCTTGATAATTGCTGAAATTATGAATTTTATGATTTAATTGGAAATCAATACTTGAAAAAATTGTCTTAATCAGACCAAGAATCTTTTAAGGAAGACGCCGCTAATATTATCAGAGGATATTAG
Organism: Clitarchus hookeri; assembly: GCA_002778355.1. Taxonomy (NCBI): domain Eukaryota; kingdom Metazoa; phylum Arthropoda; class Insecta; order Phasmatodea; family Phasmatidae; genus Clitarchus; species Clitarchus hookeri. The sequence continues at coordinate 20,841 of NQII01005660.1, read as the reverse complement.
AGTAAAGTACCTATTTTAAAAAGTGATATTTTCAGCCCTCCTCTCTACGAAATTGAACGTCCCAAACTTGAAACCGAAGTTAATTTCGAGTGCATTGTAGACATTGTTAATGCCTATAACATAGAATAAGTTGGCTATTTACTGTGTAATGTATTTACCGAACTCAGAAGTCCTGCATAAAAAATGAAAACCTTATATTTACTTGCAAAACATTTCTTTTTAATTTCATAATTACTGAAGATAACGAAATTTGCGCGTTCGGTTCCTGTAAGCAATGCTTCCGTAGAACGCCTGCTTTCTTAAACAAAAATATCTAGTAGTGACGAGCTGTACAAAGTGAAGGTGGCGTAAACGAGAAATTAACTACTTGTTAAAATAAACTATAACATGCGTTGCCGTGAGTTTTGTCATTCTGTTCAGCATGAAACGTCATTTATCTGAGTGATGCCAAATTCGGAGAAGAAATATGACCTCAAGAATATGCATAGTGTCAGATGTAATGACCATGATTGCTTAGTTATAATAGGAATAGCTGTACCTAGTTCAGCATTCATATTTCTTGTGCTAATGCGTAATGGTTAACCTGTTTAACGTTTCCCTTCTCCCTTGCACCAGCAAGTGTGTATTAATTAGAACGTATTTTTCATTCTGCGATTACCGTTACGTAATCGTGATGATTTCCCAAATCTTCAGTTTTTCGAGTTGGCAACCCTCGTTTATGTAAATACACGCCCTGAACGTTTATAACACCAATAAAATGTTTAGTAGCAGTCATAAAACATTTTGTTGGTATTCACCTTGCCAATTCTTTGTGAACATAAAATTATTTTCTGNGTATTTTTCATTCTGCGATTACCGTTACGTAATCGTGATGATTTCCCAAATCTTCAGTTTTTCGAGTTGGCAACCCTAAGCCAAACGTTTATGTAAATACACGCCCTGAACGTTTATAACACCAATAAAATGTTTAGTAGCAGTCATAAAACATTTTGTTGGTATTCACCTTGCCAATTCTTTGTGAACATAAAATTATTTTGCTGCAAACTTATTTGTAGCCACTAAAAATGATGTGGCGGTCACTACAAAAAACTGCAGGGCGACTTGTTACAAAATANGGCAAACTTATTTGTAGCCACTAAAAATGATGTGGCGGTCACTACAAAAAACTGCAGGGCGACTTGTTACAAAATATTTTTCAACGTGGACACATTCTCAGACAGAGTTTTAATGCGAGGTAGAAAACAAATGGACATTTATGTGGACTAACTAAAAGAAAGAAAACAGCAACAATAGCCAATGAGCACTCTATAAGTATGCATGCTCAAAGATCGATGACATGGGTGGAAGACGTAAACTAAAGATGGAGTCAGAGCCGGTCCTTGGTATAAGCGAAGTGGGCAGTTGAGCCGAGAGCCAGCTGGAGAGGGCGCCAAGAATGCCATGGAACAGTTTNTCCTTGGTATAAGCGAAGTGGGCAGTTGAGCCGAGAGCCAGCTGGAGAGGGCGCCAAGAATGCCATGGAACAGTTTAAGTACATAAGGCGAAGTTTAAGTACTTCTGACTCTCTCTCTTTGAGGGGCTAGTGGTGGAAGAAGCTTTTCTAAGTTGAAGTTAGTCAAAACTTATTTAAGATCGCCAATATCGCATTAGCGTTTGTGTGGANTGGAAGAAGCTTTTCTAAGTTGAAGTTAGTCAAAACTTATTTAAGATCGCCAATATCGCATTAGCGTTTGTGTGGACTTGTAACAATGGCAACCGAATCTGAAATCTTTAATGGAATCGATACAAGAATGAAAGCCAGGAGAATATGTAATTTTATGTTTTTGCTTTGCTTTAGGCACAACAATCTGAAAGTTAACTACCATATATTTACTATAATTTTAACTGTGAGTTATTTTTCAGTATGAGAAATTTAACTAAACATACTGACTGTTACCTCATGCCTTAAATATATCAAGTAATGATTTTGATAGTTTTAATTGTAATAAACAGAGTTTAAGATGCAAGAATAAAAATTTGTTACTTTTATACATTACTGGCCCATACCAACATTCCACAAAGTAAGAACCACACTAACATAACAGTTTNAAAATTTGTTACTTTTATACATTACTGGCCCATACCAACATTCCACAAAGTAAGAACCACACTAACATAACAGTTTAAAAAATATATTTACATCGGGGTAGTGGGGTGGATGAGGGCGTCAGGATAATGTTAGCTTACACTTGTAACACGTCAAGGACCGAGCCTGGATGTATGAGGTTGTATGTTCCCAGGTTTCAGCTCCTCATTTGGCTTGCGCCATGCTGTTACCCTGACATTTGAACCAAACGCATTCAATTTCCTCTCATCAGCAAAAAATTATATCATTCCACCAGCTTTCATCCTTGTCAGCGGTATCTTTTGCGAACGTAAGTCGTTTTCTTCTATTCACCTCATTAATAAAAGGCTTCTTTCTAGGCACCCTGCCACTATATCCTGCTCTTCTGGTAACTCGTCGTATGGTTTCTGGATGGACGTTTTTTCCACATTCATTGAGAACCTCCGTGGTAAGTTTGCAAGCACTAATTTTCGAATCTTTCTTTATTTTCCTCATTACTAAGATGTTCTTCTCTCTCGCTCAGTTTCTTTGGCTGTCCTTTTTGAGGTACCAAATATATTCTGTCTTCCTTCTCAAACCTTCTTATTGTGTCTTCGACAGTGGACCTCAGCAGATTCAAGTGCTCCGCAATTTTTCGTTGAGATTTCTTCTTTGCATGATGAAAAATGACCAGCTGCCGCTGTTCAAACGTTGTATTCTTGCCCCTACGTCCCATTTGCCTGACTGACGCAGGCAACAGAGCTACCCAATACAACCTCTCAGCGCAGAGAGCGTGCAGGAAATGACACGAGGTACAAACGCAATGTTCATCGTACCTGTGCCACGCGTCCACCACAAGTGGCCGAATATTAAAGTGACGTACTTATGCAGCACACGAGGACAAAATATTGTGTTTCATTAACTTGCAGTGCTCATTTCAGTTATGGGCTGCCATTTAATTTAATTTAAAGCACACAAGAATTATTGTGCAGTATGTTTTATGTTTATCTTAATTTCTAATGTAACATAAGGCCATTAAACTGCGATAATCATCGGTGGCCTAATATTAAGGTGAGCTACTGTATGTGTGAATGTATGTATGTATGTATGTATGTATATATATATATATATATATATANCTGGCCGTCGGCCGATAATGTCATCGGCGGTGTGTTCCAAGGAAACTACGAGCAACCAAGTGGACTGTGTATTTGCTTACGTGCAAACATACTTGCCACTCGTTTCGCGCAGAGAATAATGGGTTTGTTACTCTAGGGAAAATAGATTAGATATAAGACGTCGTGCACCTTCGTTCTGGATGAACTAGGCTCCCGGTCTGCGAGAATGGCAGACGCCGTGAGGTAAGTACCGATTGTAGTGGTTGGGCAGTGTTAAGTTTTAAATATAGTTTCGTTTAGTGACACTTTTATTCGGGCACTTTCATGAAATTGTAATTAAAAGTGAGATGGTAATTTGTGAGAGCAAGAGTAATAACGGTAATTTTATCAGCGTGAATACATGTCTTGTGTAGAAGACGATCATGAGTCTGTGAGGCAGACGGGGAGACCTATGATAATACTGTCGAGGTTAAGCTAACAAAATTTATCACTATCGTTTGATCAATTCAACTCTCAACTTCATTCCGAACTTGTAAATTTACCTTGTTCGGTATGTACGAATACTGTGCCAATAACTTCCATCAGNACTCTCAACTTCATTCCGAACTTGTAAATTTACCTTGTTCGGTATGTACGAATACTGTGCCAATAACTTCCATCAGATTGTCTTTAACAGTTTCTCTGTTATTCACGTTCAAAGTGCGTGAACATTACTTTGGGACACACGGTTTTCCACCTGCATTAAAACTACACGTAGACCAAGTAGAATGTGCAGCTGGAAAATAGTTGAACAACACAAGGTCACGCCGTTATTCCTTTCCCTCTTCTTCTTGACCCCTCTTCGTCCAGGATAAGATAAAGCGCTAGGCTGCGGGAGTCAGGTGTCGCAGTGGCCATAAGTCGTGGCACAGTGTTGAATAACTCACGATGTCGTGTTGATGCTTCCGAGAGGGCTGGCGTGTTTACAAGTAGCTTGAGTGAAATAAAAACGGGAAAATAACGCGCAGAAGTCCAAAACGCGTCGGGCGAGTCAAAGGGGTGTGGTTGTTCAGTTCAGTAGTGACAGCGGCCGAGTACGGTTGGGCGAGAGCTGCCCCGCACGAGCATATTTACCTGTCGTAAAAAACAGGAAGTCTCGCAGCACGGTATTTAACAACGTGATAGTAGTGAGTGATGTTATCAGTTTGGTGTGTATAGCGTCAGCAGTGTCGCGTGATTTCCCTCCCTCCAGCGGCGAACGTCTGGGAGAGCCCTCCCCATACACTTCCCCCCTTTCTCTTAAAGCTGCGCCAAGATTATATCTCATTTGAACTTGACTATAACTGTAGAAATGTCCCGTGCTCGCGGTTATTCTTCCCCTCTCAGCAGTTACACTGACCCCGAGTTACAGCCCTTCCCGACTGCACACTTGGCTTGGTTAAGGTTACTTCTGCTCAGGTTGGATCAATGCTACACGTTTGGCAACCAACAATTTTCGCCACCAAGTAAGCGCTAGTGTCGCATGTAACAGGATTTTTTTTGTTTCTTATTTAAAAAAAACAAAATATTTAATCATAAATAAAATATAAAATAATTACGTAAATAATTGAAATCTTTCTTTTTTGTTATTCATGTAGATTAAGATTTTAATTAAAAGTAACTTTTTTGGAACACTAGTTCTTACCTAGCGGCGGAAATTTTACCTATGCCAAACTCTCCCATAAGAAAACTCGTTTTGTTCCTTACCTGAGTAGAATTAACCTTAGCTTGGTCTAGTATAGTTTATTTGTGGTTTTGTCACACTTTTTGAATAAAAAAAANTTAGTTTATTTGTGGTTTTGTCACACTTTTTGAATAAAAAAAAAATTGAAAAATCATCCCATGCATGACGTTTTCGCTTGTTTCCTAAATGTTTTATGTGTCACAAGCATTTTATACTGTTGTTAAGATAACAGTATCTTATGTTTTTGTTGGATTTAAGTTTTACCTGTATTTCGTCTATAAATTATAATATTTCACTTATAACTAAAGTGCATAAAAATGGGGAGAAAATGGGTGTGTTGGTAACGGCTAGTATGAAGTAGTTCTCATGCAAAATATTATTGAAGTGAGTGCGCACGAATGCAGTGCGTTGTCCATTTGGTGTACTTTTCTAGACGTAGTTATGCTTTGTTTGCACGAGGCGGAGGAATATTGTGCGTGGAAGTATAATTTTAGCAGGGCTTTAGTAAAGTTGGAAGTAACCATGAATGGACTATATATACGTAGGTTAGAGGAAGTGTGCAAACATAACAAAGAACTCGCTTACATAGCCAGTGTTCTAACCTGAAATGTAATCGGCGTCGTGGTGTTGGCAGGAGAGCAGTTGAGCGCTGTAACACGGAGTGTGTCTCGTGCAATCCACGTGCGCACTCTACGCACTACGTAGACCAGCCTGCCTCGTGTGTAGTGGTGGAAGGGGAGGATGAGGCAAGGTCGTCTCGTGATAAGGCCAGCCTTGAGAGGTAATTCTTTACGCAAATGTGCAGAGGCGCGAAACTCGTACCAGCAAGGATGCTGCGAGGTGTAGCGTGATAGTGACGTCACAGTGCGCCAGCCACCGCTGACTCCTGTCTCACAGCTTAACAGGCAAGACTTTAGGCGCCTCTCTTAAGGGTCCCACCTGCCTGCATGGCTTTCTTCTTTTTTGGCCGAGAAGCGCAGGAGCTATAAGGGTTACACTGGCACACGCTACAAGAGCGCCATCACCGCTACGCACAGGGCTCTGAACTGGCGTGCTGTGTTCTCGTAGTTGCCTCTATGGCAAAGTTTAATACAGGCTCCTATTGTAGTTTGACTCGTATCCGGCTAGTATGTTTTAAAATACAACGGCCCAAGAAAGCCGTTTTTACCTATATTGGAGGGCTCCAAATTAATATTTATAGCATGCGTGATAACTTAAAAATACTATTCCTTCCTCGTTTGTGGTATGATGTATTTTCGTAGGTAAAAATACTGGGGTCACGTTTAATAGTTTCGTCAAAAAAACCAGGATGTCCCACACTCTGCAACGTAGTTCAAGCTTCAGGCAGCCGAAACACCTAGGCTGTTGCCAGGTTGAGAATTTGGTATGGCGCATTTGATGCGCGTGGCAGCGTCGCTCTTATCGCCCCCGCGCTTCTCACCTTCGAACGCGTAATAAAACTCCAGGTAGGCGGGAGCCTTAAGGCCATATTGCACGATACCAGATTCCGTAAAAGCTTGTGCAAGGTNAGGGTTACACTGGCACACGCTACAAGAGCGCCATCACCGCTACGCACAGGGCTCTGAACTGGCGTGCTGTGTTCTCGTAGTTGCCTCTATGGCAAAGTTTAATACAGGCTCCTATTGTAGTTTGACTCGTATCCGGCTAGTATGTTTTAAAATACAACGGCCCAAGAAAGCCGTTTTTACCTATATTGGAGGGCTCCAAATTAATATTTATAGCATGCGTGATAACTTAAAAATACTATTCCTTCCTCGTTTGTGGTATGATGTATTTTCGTAGGTAAAAATACTGGGGTCACGTTTAATAGTTTCGTCAAAAAAACCAGGATGTCCCACACTCTGCAACGTAGTTCAAGCTTCAGGCAGCCGAAACACCTAGGCTGTTGCCAGGTTGAGAATTTGGTATGGCGCATTTGATGCGCGTGGCAGCGTCGCTCTTATCGCCCCCGCGCTTCTCGCCTTCGAACGCGGAATAAAACTCCAGGTAGGCGGGAGCCTTAAGGCCATATTGCACGATACCAGATTCCGTAAAAGCTTGTGCAAGGTCCGCCATAGCGGCCGTTATACCAGCTAGTATGGCACCCGTCATGGCATTCCCGGCCTTGCACGGCCAGACTTCATACCAGGTTTGGTAATAGATCACACGTTCTATTTTTCATGGCAGGTTTCATACCGGCTTTCGTACCTGGCCAATCACACTGCAGTATCTGAGCGTAGGGCGCTCCCCGTGGCTACTACTTAAAATGCGTCGATGAAAAAAAAATAAATAAAAATAAAACGCTATAATCTTGATTATACATTCGTGACGTTGAAACAGATTCAAAATTCGACAAAGATGAATAAAATTGGCGATTACAACTTTTAATTACTGTTTAAAACCGTCAAAAATATTTAAAACATTACCTACACTATAAAAAATTAATTCGAGCAGTTTTATATATATCGCACATTTAACTATCACAAATTCTGTGTAAATTAGTAGCACATTGGTAAAGTCACGGCTTTCGCGACAGTGTAACTTTTGGACGTAAGTTCGTTACTCTGCTGCATATATATACATATATATATATTGTTTTCATAAAATATTACTTGCGGATAATAACTTGGTACACACAGAAAAAACTACATTTTACAAACGGTTAATAATTTTTGCCAAAATTAAAAATAACACTCTCGTACTCTCGTGACTTCACATCATATTCAAGAAATTGAATGAAACTACACCAGTAAGCAATAAATTAATATAAAGGCGAATAGTAATATAGCAATATTAAAATGTACTAGCTAGTTTCTTAATAGGCCTACGTAAGTTACTGATTGGCAGCAGTTCTACGAGTGGAGTTCATAGTCACTACGAACCACACGCTGTTCACCCTCCGAGAGTGTCGAATACTAGTACGCGAACTGCTGTCGTGTAATATGAATCTTCCATGGCGGCTCATATAGCGGCTGGTATGCNCTTTACTCCGATTTCATTGTCGGAGCATAGGCGCCGAGTACGAGGGAGCCAGGGGGACTCTCGCCCCTCCACTTCTCAGCCAGCAGAGGCGTCCTACCTCTGGGTTGATAGACAGTGGCTGGTTACTATAGTCCATTCACGGTTACTTCCAACTTTCCTGAAGCTCTGCTAAAGTTATACTTTAATTATATTCCTCCGCTTCACGCGAACAAAACTTAACAATTTCTAAAAAATTACTCCAAAGGGACAACGTCCCGCATTTGTACGCACTGAGTGTAATAATATTTTGCATAAGAACTATTTATTACTAGGCATTATCTATACACCTGTTTTCTCAAAGTTTTTATTAACATTAATTATAACTGAAATATTATAATTTATAAATAATTTAAACGTAAAAGTTTTATTTAACCAAAAATAAGGTAAGAAGTATAAAACGGTTGTGATGCATGGCATATTTAGGAAATAACCAAACACGTCATATATGGGGTGATGTTTCAAAGCTTATATTCAAAAAGTGTGGAGAACCCATGAATAGATGATATTTCAGTTTGTAATAAGTATTTATAACTGCAATTTGGCGAGTGGTACATACATATCTCAATGGTAGGCCAGGCAATACGCTGCACGAGTTTACGCCGATGGTTCCTCCAGGTTATAAACTGGCCGTTAAATCTCAAACCATCATTTATGTTCCGGAAGTCGCGAAGAGAGGTGGTAGTGAAAATCGTCAACAGTTTTGGTAATTTGCATCCTCCAGCCGAGCTGCGACCAGAGTGGAGAACTTTCGAAACGAAGAAATCACAGTACGCTTGCATTTGAGAATATGGGAATAATATTTACGGTGACCAGAAGCAATAAAACGAAGCAGCACATCAAACCGGCAATCGGTATGCTGCAGACGCACGTTTGACATGAGATACATCTTGCAGTGTTTTTCATCGATGTTCGGTATTGCATTATAGGTTTGAAAATCGACCAAACCTATGCACCATTACCCTCCAGGTCGAGTGGAGGAAAGTGTACAGGACGCAGCTACCCAGTGTATACCGGGCCAGCTATCGTGTCCAGGTTGATTATGGCACATTCGTCACATCTGGGTTTAGGGGGCAAAGCATCTCGCAAGAACACTCCACGAAAATGTGGTACCTTCCATTTGCGTGCAAACAGTTCCAAATACATGTTCGTGAGCGGCCGTTTCGGTAGTGATTTCATTATCGCCTCTTCCTGCTGCGTCGCTTTCGCACACCTCCTACTCCTTCCACTGGATATGGTCTTCGGTAGAAGCCTTGGTCATTTTTTTTACCCAAGGTGATAGCTTCCATATTTGCATTGCGTCTTTGGGCCTCCGTCAACTGCTTCCGTTCGTTCGATGATGTGTTGATGGCTCGGATGATACCGCTTGTGGCTCCCATTAGGCCCCCGAGGGCCCCGAGTGCAGGCAAAAGTAGTGAAAAAAATCTGCCAGTAGATATTTTCTTGGTATTGCATGCTTTTCTTCGCTATTTCACCACTTTCCGTTTCATTTGCGCCTTCCGCTTGCTCTTTGCACCTATTCCCATCTTCACTCTGGCTTTCATCACGTTGGAAACACCCCACACTGCTATTTTTTCTCCGAGCCTGGTGTCTGATGATTTTCTTATCTCGTCGGCCTTTTGTGCAAGTATCGTGTCGGCCTGGTGCCGAGCTTGTAGATTATTGTTCAGGGAGTAAGTGATGTCGTGCTGCTTGCATGCCTCGTCCAGTGCNGCCTTCCGCTTGCTCTTTGCACCTATTCCCATCTTCACTCTGGCTTTCATCACGCTGGAAACACCCCACACTGCTATTTTTTCTCCGAGCCTGGTGTCTGATGATTTTCTTATCTCGTCGGCCTTTTGTGCAAGTATCGTGTTGGCCTGGTGCCGAGCTTGTAGATTATTGTTCAGGGAGTAAGTGATGTCGTGCTGCTTGCATGCCTCGTCCAGTGCNCGGCCTGGTGCCGAGCTTGTAGATTATTGTTCAGGGAGTAAGTGATGTCGTGCTGCTTGCATGCCTCGTCCAGTGCATTTATAACCATGTCACCGCGTGCCAGAACTTGTGCCCAGGAATGTGCAGCTCGAACGGTAGATCAGCATATCGACGATCCCGCTTCCAGATATGGTGTTACCTTTTCGAGATATCACGGTGAGCTGACCTAGAAACTTATACATTGGCTCCTTTTTTAGATTTTTGTTTCAGTATCATTGTAGACGTGGAACAGTACAGACATAAAGTGCTAATGAAGCATCCGCTTTGTCGCTTCTGCGGTAGAGCGTTTACGGCATTGCGCAGTGTGCGTCGACATGCAACTACATGCAGGATGAAACATTCAAGTATGGCAGTTCAGTGCAAACTTTATCAACGTAAGTTTACCCAGAGTGATATTTTGAAAATACATTATAAAACTTGTAGCACTGGTTCTCTGCAATGTTAGGTTGTTGATGTTGGCTGGTTGTATACTGTGAGCCGTGCAATCACTCATGTGCGTACTTGTGCGCTGTTCAAATTATGTTTTTTTTTTCAGCAGCATTCTGTAGCACATGCAAGAGCCATATGCATCTTGTCAGGAGTGCTGCTGTTGGTGGATGATGGCACGCTGTTGACCGTGCAAAAGTTATCATTATCTTGTCAGGCATGTTACTGGTATGTCTTGATGTGTGTACTATTTCACATTTCCACAATCACTCATACAAGTACTTGTGCGCGGGATTTTGCTTCTATGTTGGGTGTTGGGTCTCCGAACTGGGGCTCATCTGGGGGACTCAACGCTTCTCCTAGCGGTTGGGAGTGTGAGATGGTATTCACACCAGCACTGTGGTAGTAACTTCTGGTCGCATCGTACTTGCATTTACTCTTTTTTTCAGCAANTGAGATGGTATTCACACCAGCACTGTGGTAGTAACTTCTGGTCGCATCGTACTTGCATTTACTCTTTTTTTCAGCAAAGTCCCCCATTTTCTCTTCATCTACATCTACTGTACTCTTCCTCAGTAGCTGTCTCATTTCTGTGCGTTCCTTTGTCCACTTTGAACTTTTTTTAGGTGTGAGGTTTTCCTTTTCAGCAACTCGTAAGCCANCATTTCTGTGCGTTCCTTTGTCCACTTTGAACTTTTTTTAGGTGTGAGGTTTTCCTTTTCAGCAACTCGTAAGCCACCTGTACACTATGCTTGCGACGGCACTGAGGTTTTTCGTTATGCAGTCATGCACACATGTTTGCATAATGAATAATCCCAGTGGTGTTTGCTTGTGTAGTGTATAGCCCCGGTCCCAAGTCCGGGAGCCGTGAGCATGGTCGGACGGTAAAGTGTGAGGGCGAGTGATCGGTGGCTGTGGCGAAGTAGTGTATACTCAGTTTCACCCTGCGACCGTGCGGGCACGCGCTCGCTTTGTGTTGCCTGTGTGTAAAGTCCATTTCACCATAGGTTGGCGTCTTTAACGCTAATTTTTTTTATAAAGCCATTTATTTCTGTTATTATTACTATTGCTCGGGCGTGCGGGTCTCATATTGGGTTATATATATTTTTTCGCTAGACTCACATTTTTTTTTTATGTGACCGTTTATTATATTGGGAGTGCATAGGCCAATGCGAGTATTTCTTGTACTAACCACACAATCCTGATATATATATATATATAACTTTGAGGTGGTAATAACTATACATATATGCGTATTTCACATTGAACATCCTCCTTTCCTGAATGTTGGGGTGGTCTGGCGGTCAATTGCTAAAGTGCCGATTCATAGGGCGCTGGAACGATCCCGCGCTCCTTCGGCATTTTTTGAGCTAACCTGAGCCGGAACGGGTGTGCATAAGGACGAGGGGCCCGTCTAGTGCGCGTCAGACTTCGGCCTTAAGCGCTACGCCTACCGGCAGACTTCGAAGCTAAGATGGCGGTCACCGGTGGCACGCTCTAGCTGACAGTGGAGAAATGATGGCGATGGTGCTGTATTCTGGCGGGCGTCGCGGGAAACGAAGCTGGTGGAGGGTGATTGGCGTGCGCGTGATTGGCGTATGCGTGATTGACGAGTGAGATATTAGCATATTCGCAATTAACATTGACCTCATTCGCATATTTGCAATTAGCATTGACGTCATTTGCATAGGTAAATTTGCTTTTGCGAATTAATGACGTCATATGAGATGGCGGCCATTGGTATATTCTGTACCATATAAGAAGGCCACTTTTTGACAGCTCGGCGAAAGTAGCGCCACTGTTTACATCNAGCCAACATAATATTAACTTTTGTTCGTTCGTGCATCAGCTGATACAGGATTTTCTAAATGGCACTTTGTTTGTTTTGTATTAGTCAATTGCCACTCACTGACTGTCAGAAAGTGGCCTTCTTATACGGTATGGACCATAAGGGATGACAAAGCAGGAGGTTTCAACGTGACGTCATCCAAGATGGCGGTGCCACGGCCGGCTGCCCAGCCAGCAGCCATCCAGTCAATGTCCTATTTATATCTACTCAGATGTTTCTACCTTATTTCGCAAAAGGGCAACCTTGATTTCATGTCACATTCAAAATAACTCTGTTGTGTAGATGGTGAATTTTGTTTTCAAGGTTATTTAATTTATTTTCATATTTTTGCTACATAACTTACTTTAAAAGTAGAGCCCTACCCGTTTTCGTGAAGCATGAAGAATAAAAACACCCTTTTGGGAGACAAACTATACATAAAATATTACTAAATTCTTTACGATTATGCGTTTTTTATTTAAGAACATTTTAACGCCGGTTTTTATTAATGGTTTTTGGCCTCAAAACATAGAGACTATATTCTCAGTCAGACTACACAACGACAAAATACGGTTTCATGTTTTGTAGGTATGAGTTTTTAAACTACGAATTATGATTTAAACCTAATACGACCCGATAATATAATATTTCCTGCTACCTTTGTTGTCTTCAAGACAACATTGGCACTCATCATGTCCCATTTCCCTGATTACCCTAAACCGTATTCGAAAATCCATCTCGTAATTTTTGAATATTTTGCTATCATCTTCTCTCTCTCACTCTCTCTCCCTCTCTCTTACTCTCTCCCCCCTCTCCCTCTCTCTCTCGTGTTGCCACTAAATACGTATCCGCAGTTGTATGAAGAGGTTATTATCCTAATTTCGTCAACTACCAACGATATAGATTATGGATGCCACCTGTATACTTTCAGATTACAAGAAAGAAATACGGACATAAATTCCAACCAACTAAATGTATTTGAGCGATGTTATGAGTTGCAGAATTATTCTACGGTCGTTTAGAAACCACAGAGATGATTTATAAAATCAGTACAACAAGAAACGCACACGATCCGCTGGCTTTGCGCGGCCTCTTTTTACTAGCGCATATCTGCTTAATTTTTTACTTCACATTTGTGTCTACGCACGGTAGCGTTACGCAACATCAGTGATACAGAATCACTTTAGAAGTAAACTCGACGCAATCACGGTTTGCGGTGCAGAACACGCCTGCAGGCATGGCTGAAAATGTTTCCCTTGTGATATTTGTGAGAGGAAGTTCTTTCACAATGAAACTGCAGTTGTCTGCAATAGTAAGTAGCTTGATCAGGGATGCGTGACAAGATTTCATACATTTGACAAACAAAATGTAAGCATTATCTCTCCCTCATACTTTGTCGAAGTGAAATAAAGAATGGATCACTTACCTTCTTGTGCAATAAGAACTCTGGTTCATACCACATTTCACCTGCTTTCAATTCTAACTCAAATTTTGACTTAAAAACTGATATGACCAAATGAATTAGGCAACTTGAAAACATGTTTTTTTGCACATTTGGAATGCTAAAGNAAAGAATGCATCACTTACCTTCTTGTGCAATAAGAACTCTGGTTCATACCACATTTCACCTGCTTTCAATTCTAACTAAAATTTTTACTTAAAAACTGATATGACCAAATGAATTAGGCATCTTGAAAACATGTTTTTTTGAACATTTGGAATGCTAAAAGCATAAAAATAAAAGCGAAATTGTCGAATTAATATTTATTATTGATAGTAAAGTGGCTATTTGAAGTAGGGGATACTGCAGACCAAACAAAAATTCCTTTCTTTAATGAAGCCCACAGGAGCGAATCATGTGAAGTAGTTGGTCATTACCAAAACTTCGTTTCTGAAGTAAGTGAGATCCATAAAATTTAAAGGTGAATGTTGAAAAATTATGTGTTTTTGATGAACAGTACAAATTGGGAGTCCGGTTATCCGACAATTTACAGGCCTCTCTTGTGTGATATTTGGACTCTTACGTCATATTTGGACTCGATTTATGGACGATATTACGAGGTTTTCACACGTGGAAAACATTGGTGGTGAACTTTGCTGATGTCCTGAGAGCTTCCTCCAGTTACTCCCATATTTCTGTTAGTAGTTAGAAATTGGATATTGTAGAACAGGGGCGTGGGGCTGGGGACAAAGGAACACATGGCGGCCATCTTGGATGGCACCACGAGTAAAACCTCCTGCTCTTACATTTCTTCCCGATGGCGGCCATTTTGCCAGCCAGTACCGATGGCATTAATTCTGTCATCCAGTACCGATGGCAGCCATTTTGTCAGCCAGTACCAACTTCATGCTCTTGAACTCCAAGCTAGGGGGGGTCCCGCGACGATGCCCCGACTAGTTCAGACATCATTCTCTCGTATTCCAAGAGAGGAAGGTCCCTACGATGATGCCCCGACTGGTCCCAATTTAATGCTCTTGCATTCCATTTAATATATTTTCAATTAGCACTAAAATATTCCATTTTTATATANGTCAGCCAGTACCAACTTCATGCTCTTGAACTCCAAGCTAGGGGGGGTCCCGCGACGATGCCCCGACTAGTTCAGACTTCATTCTCTCGTATTCCAAGAGAGGAAGGTCCCTACGATGATGCCCCGACTGGTCCCAATTTAATGCTCTTGCATTCCATTTAATATATTTTCAATTAGCACTAAAATATTCCATTTTTTATATGATTTTTAGTGAATTCTCTTGATGCTATGCTGCTATAAACGGGCAATAAGTTAGTGCTAATTGTGATGTACTCAGCACGAGGATTCCGTAAAGTATCTGATTTTAATGTAGAGGGGATTAACTGCATTTGACGATGAGGTCTCAGTGAGACACTAAAATGCAAGCTTTTAAACTGTCCAAGTAGACTTGTCTGGAATGAGTGGCGCATGATTGTTAAAAATTGTTACATCTTGCCTAATTTCGTTGTACCAATAGAAAATAATAAGTTTATCGCAACACATCAATATTTTTCACTGAATTAGAAAATGGGTAAATAGGAAAAAAATTGCATTTGAAATGCAGTTTCCTGTTATTGCATAAAAATTCAACATTCCAAACTACTTTTAGGAAATAATACACAGATGTAGAAAAATAATTCAATAAATTATCATTTATCAAGTGGTGAATACCGTAAAAAGTAATTTATCACTTGTAACTCCTTGTAAGATAACCAGCACACAAGGGCTGTAAAAATTGTATTTTATTTTATAACATAAATTTCTTCGATAACATTCCCGTATGTACTTATAGTATACACAATACAGAGTGTAAGACAAAAATCATTATAATCGTTACAGAAAAACAAAAAAATACAAAATTACGACAGTGCACATTTCACATACAAAATAAAAACACAATTTTTTTTTATAAAATTTGACGCATTGAAATTTAATCCTACACAATTATCGCACTCCACTGAAATATATGTGTCATATTAACCAATACTGCATGTCGCACTCTGTCTCCTCAATTTATAGTTGATACCGCGTAGATTATTTAGTTTTATATAAAATAATAGCCAACAGAACGATTCAGCAAATTGTATAACACAAGTGAAAATATAGTATTGTTTTTCAGAAACGGTGTTCACTCTAAACCCGAATCAGTGATATCAATCAATGAAATAACATTCACTGAAAGTCAGTTGGTAAACTACTGCCGACTGGCAAATCAAGGAAATTAACTGAGAAAAAGTGACGAATCGCAGTAGAATTCTCGACATTCAGTGAGAATCACAAATAATCAAGTGCAATTCTGCCACCATATTAATTAGTTATCAGGCACTGATTATCAGTCGTTAATTTTTCACTATTTTCACTGATTTGGATAAATTCTCACTAATTCAGATTTAGAGAGTTGAAATATGTCGTTATCGCCTATATTCATATATAATTTATCCACAGCACTACACGGTTCTCTAATAGGCATGCATTGCGGAAATTTTTGGGTCTAGGATTTCTGTCAAACACATCCAAATAAAACTGAAGTTTTATTCTCCATTTTAGTATTCAGAATTGTGTCGTTCCTTACAGGTTCTTTGTACTAACACCTTAGCAGCACGAAACATTTAAGTTTATACTAAATAAAATTGAAGTTTTTGTTTTGATATAATTACTGGTATAATTTAGGAATGAGTGAATATGAGAACATGCGATGGGTATGTAACTAGAGAGCAACTGGTGTCTTAAATTTACCTAATTTCATCTGAAGACGTTCTTAATGAACAAATCATTTGTAACTGCAAACCATCCCTATATGATGATAGCATAAAGGCATATTATTGCGCAATTATCAATCGTATTAGAGGTTCATACTGATCCAAGACTCTTTTGGAAAACGAATTGATGTGGCATAAATATAACTAAATAACTTCATACTGAAATCAAGTACAGAATACGAAGATGTGTAACGTCAAACAAAATTAGAAATTCAAAATTCGAACTATGTCTATACTGCAGGCAGGAATTTCGTTCCTAAGGCTGCCCGGTAAATTTTAATAGAAGCCTCCAAATTATGAAAAACAAATTGTCCGAAATCATCATAGTTTACAATTTCAATAGGAGAGGAAACCTAAAATTTTAACACTGAACAGAAAACTGAAACTTAATTGGTAAAAATTTTTTTTCCTCAAGATTGACGCTAGGCTGTGTATGTCCCACAGTTGGGAGCCGATTTAACTTGATTTATGTAGGCCTCACAGTTGTGCGCCAAATTAACTTGATGTATGATACATTAACTAGCGTTGCACCCCACGTCCGGGCGCCACTTTAACTTGATGTATTTAGGCCCCACAGTTGGGAAGCCGCTTTACTTGACGCTATATCACCTCTGTGGAAGACAGAGTGGCTTATAGTGTCGTTAATTTCCCCAGGCACCGACTATATGACGCCTGAAGGTTAAGGGGTTTGCAATAATTTAGTCTTTTTCTGTTGTATTTTGAAGGACGAATATATTGTTTCGAATTCAACACAAATGAAATACATCAACACTGGAGAGGTGTGGTACTGTGATAATTTGGTTACTCGGATTGACTGCTAACGACTTCGTGATGGAGGGGGGCTTCTTTTGACGGTGATTGTATACTTAGCTCTTGTTGCGGGTGCTGTCAGCTGTGGTGGGTGATCTCCGGCGATGGGCGGCCTTTGGCAAAAGCCTGCAGGTGCTGCTGTCTCACTGGACTGCTGTTCTACTGACGTACTGACGTGGCCAGGGGTCCGAACCCCTGACCTAACCCTCTGCTCGGCGGTCTTCGACTCACTGCTCTCTCGGACTGACCTCTCTGTGCGTTACTAATCAACTGTCTGACCTCCTACTCTGGGCGGTAGTAATCAACTGACTCCCACTACTCTCGAAATGGGGTTTTTATGCTTGCCAGCCTTCAGTATTAATTGTCGGCACATGGCGCCTTGTGGCGGGGAGGAGGAGAGGGGGGTGGAGTGGTAGAACGCAGAACAATGCCTTTCGAAACACGTGTCCTGGTTTCTGAAGGTTTGGCCGGCCGGGGTGGGGGTAGTACCTCGCCCCTAGTTTACTCTCGTCAGCTACTTTTTCGGGGCTTTTCCACCTTGCCCTGTGGTTAGCTAAGAGGGGGGTGTTCTCTGCACCAATCCAGCTCGTCAGCTATTCCTTCCGTGGTGCGTATATTTTGAGTTTAGGCGAAATACACATGATAATTTGCTGATATCTCGAGAAATCCCTGCGCTCCACAGATCTCCCGGCAGGCTAGAGGCGTACGGGGGTGAAGGGGGGTGGCAGGGAGGCCTACACAGCAGGACGCGCAGCAAGACACGTGTAACTGCGGTCCACCACCTGCCTCGTGCCACGTGTCGCCTGGTTATGCTGAGGGGGGGGGGGTTGTGGGCCAGCGTCGCTCTATAATTCCTAAACCGTCACACGACAAGATAACTCAATAAACACTGTTTCTTTACAAACCACGAACACAAGCCGAAACGTAAATAAAGAAACACATTTTAAGTCTCGACAACACAATTTCGAAGATACGACTAAAAGTGGCGAATTGTTATATCGAGCTAATGGAGTGCTGTATCATCAACATTACTACGAAATTATTTATTTACTTGTTTTTAAAAATAAACTGTTGCATTGAAAATTATGTCCATGAAAGTGAAAGTACTTCGATCGCCCAAAGAACCGGGTGTTTGGTACTTGTATTCTTAATGCAGATTCTACGAATTTGACTCTTTGCTACTACTGTTTATACAATTATGTAAGTATATTAATAACATTAAAATTTTACCTTTAGATACTAAAAATACCAAAAGGTTTTATTTAAATTCAGAAGTAAGGTATGACAGAATGTATTTTATTATTTCGTACGAATTTTCTGACTAAATGAATTAATTTTTAGAATTTGGGCCCGCTTTGGGCTTCACTAACACTCCTAATTGTATCTAGAATACAAAGAGACAATATGACCTCTGGTAAATCTGTATTTATCACTGCACGGGGGGAGTGACTATATACGGAATAGTGGTATCATTGAGCACTAACGATTACGTGTACACCAATATGGGAATAACACACACACTTGCATAATTTATAAATGGAATTGAATTACTTTTCTGGCTAACTATTCCTCTTTGGTATTATTGCAACAATACTGGCAACAATACTATTCAAAAATGTATATGGTAAGCAATTATCGGTCTACGAAGCATGACGTTGTTGATCTGTTTTGGTGGCATTCCGTTTATTGAACTTGCTTGACCATACCAGCATTTATTCAGTTTAGTGCTTTGGCCACTGCTACTTCGTATTGCTTTTAAAGTCGTTATAAAGGATTTGTTAAACGTTTTTCAGCATGTTAGCTGTGCGACGAATACAGGTTTTTATGTGAACTATATACATATTGTATGTCTGTTCCATTCACGGTAGTAGTATATATATATTCCTTCTGGGACACCTCCCCAATAAGGTTCAAGTCAACCATAACTCTTAGATGTATTTTATGGTTAAAATGAACCATATAGTAAAATCAACTAAACTTTTCTTCTAATGGTCAAACCTATCCATAACTCTCAGTTGTATTTTATGGTCAAAACTAACCATAACGAAAAATCAAAAGTATATATATATATTCCTTCTGGGACACCTCCCCAATAAGGTTCAAGTCAACCATAACTCTTAGATGTATTTTATGGTTAAAATGAACCATATAGTAAAATCAACTAAACTTTTCTTCTAATGGTCAAACC
>NQII01005659.1:120899-138749 GCA_002778355.1 Clitarchus hookeri | reverse complement strand
ATAGACACACACATACACACAGACAGGAAAGTGATCTCATAAGCCTTTCTTTCCTTCGGAAAGTAGGCTAAAACTTACAAAAAATTATGTTAAGTAGCCCTCTATGCAATGACAAGCTTTGATTCTGTATGCATCGAGGAATGGCGTGTCACCTTCGACAACGTTATCTGAATTGTGACATCACCGAGACAAAGGTTTCGTTGAATAAAACAAAGTTTGTTTGGCGCAAACCAAATTAATTGTTTGTATAGGGGCTATGATATATTTTGTTGTAGAAATATTTTGTAGTTATTATTTGGTTGACCCAAACTAAGATTTGGTTGATGCAACTAAAGGTTTGTTTGGCTGTATGTAAATTAAGCAGTTTCGGTTAATCTAAAAAAAACCTGACCGAGATTCCAACCTAGTGAATTTGTGTCTGAGCACTATGCCCTAGCAACCTCAGCTTAAGTATCCACTAATAAGTACGAATTTCTAAAAAAATTATACAGAACAATAACTGAAAAAAGTGCCCAGGTAAATATTTAAATTTTGGGCGTTTTCATTTTAGATTCTTATTGAACTTGTTGTATTAGAATATTTATATCATTATGAAGAATCGACAAATATACTAACAAACACTGTTACTATCCTAATTGTCATAAATATACATATTTTCGAACGAAGGCAATCAGTGAGTGGCTAAACAAATATATACAGTTGTTTCAACTAAAAGCTGTTTACGATAAAATGAGCATTTTTGCAATCAATCTAACAAAAAAAATTNAATGAGCATTTTTGCAATCAATCTAACAAAAAAAATTCGCTGCTCCTACCTGCATATATTTTAACGAGCGCACTGAGTGGCATGCGCCCAGTAAAGTTGGTAACGATAGAGGGAAAATAGTTCCATTTTTTAATGTTGAATTATAAGTGTCAGGTAAACATTTGTGATAACTGAAATAATTTATTTACACTGAAGAGCCAAAAAAACTGGTACACCTGCCTAATATCGTGTAGGGCCCCCGCGAGCACGCAGAAGTGCCACAAGACGACGTGGCATGGACTCGACTAATGTCTGAAGGTATGCAGGAGGCATTTCACAACATGAATCCTGCAGGGCAGTCCACAAATCCATAGGAGTGCGAGGCGGTGGAGATCTCTTCTGAACAGCACGTTGCAAGGCATCCCACATATGCTCAATAATGTCCATGTCTAGTGATTTAGGTGGCCAATGGAAGTGTGTAAAGACAAAAGAGTGTTCCTGGAGCCACTCGGTAGCAACTCTCGACGTGTGGGGTGTCGCATTGTGCTGCTGGAATTGTCAACGTCCGTCGGAATGCACAATGGAGATGAATGGGTGCAGGTGATCGGACAGGATGCTTACGTATCTATCACCTGTCAGAGTCGTATCTAGACGAATCAGGGGTCTCATGTAACGCCAACTGCACACGCCCTATACCATGACAAAGCCTCCACCAGCTTGAACAGTCCCCTGTTGACATGTAGGGTCCATGGATTCATGAGGATGTCTCCATACCCGTATACGTCCATCTGCCTGATACAATTTGAAACGAGACTCGTCAGACCAGGCAACGTGTTTCCAAACATCAACAGTCCAATGGCGGTGTTGGCGGGCCCAGGNACTCGTCAGACCAGGCAACGTGTTTCCAAACATCAACAGTCCAATGGCGGTGTTGGCGGGCCCAGGTGAGGCGTAAGGCTTTGTGTCGTGCAGTCAACAACGGTACACGATTAAGCCTTCGGCTCCGAAAGCCCATATCAATGGTGGTCCATNGGCTTTGTGTCGTGCAGTCAACAACGGTACACGATTAAGCCTTCGGCTCCGAAAGCCCATATCAATGGTGGTCCATTGAATAGTTCACATGCTGGCACTTGTTGATGCCCAAGCATTGAAATATGAGCCAATTTGAGAAAGGGTTGCACGTCTGTCACGTTTAAAGATTCTCGTCTCGTCGTTTGCCCGTTCGTTCACGATATTTTTCCGGCCGCTCTCTACAGCTTCTAAACTACAAAATGGCCTAAGGGCTATAAGTGGGTACACTCGTGAAATGGTTGTACGCGAAATTACAAATTGTATCATTACCTCGGAGATGCTATGTCCCATCTCTGGTGCACCAACTATAACACCACATTCAAACTCACTTAAATCTTAATAACCTGTCATTGTAGCAGCGGTAACCGATCTAGCAACTTTGCCAGGCGCTTGTTGTCTTATATAGGCGCTGCCGACCACATCGCTTTACTCTGATTGGTTCCATACCTTTGTTATTTGCATACGAACGCCTGAACCAGTTTTTTTGGCTCTCCAGTGTAGCTTTCTTATATTATTTAATGACTCTACGTGTAAGAATTAGCAGTTGTGTAAAATGTTTCCTTCTTTAATAATTTCATAGTTCCGTTTGACCGACGCACGAATAAAGTGAAGAGACTAATGGCACTGTTAATTTCATGTAAGGCGGAATAATACACAACACACATATAAAATTCCCGATGGAACCGGCCTCTCCAAACTTCCCCTCCAGGTGGCCTATACCTATTGAAAGGTTATACCTGGAGGGCTGACTTTATAGTTGTATGTTATCCCCCGCAAGCAAAAGCTAACTTGGCTTTTTTTTTTTTCACAGGATAACACCGAGAACTTTGCCATTTTGTCACCGCCATGTTGTCCGAAAAGAATTTAAAACACAAAAACTGCATTTTAGACACACCTACCGTGAACCACGCTTCTGCCTTCTTTTACTTGAAATAAACTAAGCATGGTGGTATTCCATTAACACAAAAACGGTACCCAGTGTGGTCGGGTGTGGAATAGGACTCAGATTTGGGGACGGCCGGTAGCCGGTATCGTTCCCAGCCTCCTCGCCCATTGAGCGCAAGGGGCATAATATATACCACACTGCAGTCTTTCAGAGCCGTCACAGTCACTGATGTCGGTAGGAAGAAAGTCATGACTAGTATCCAGATGGGCGAGAAGAGTTTCCCAGGGTTGAACATCTGTAACGCCAAGTGCGAATGTGCCATGGGCCTCGTCACGATTCTCAAGTCACCGCCGACCAATCACTTCCTCCTTCTGTCCCTAAATCTTTCCTGGTCTTGCTCTTCCTGTCNAGCAAAAGCTAACTTGGCTTTTTTTTTTCACAGGATAACACCGAGAACTTTGCCATTTTGTCACCGCCATGTTGTCCGAAAAGAATTTAAAACACAAAAACTGCATTTTAGACACACCTACCGTGAACCACGCTTCTGCCTTCTTTTACTTGAAATAAACTAAGCATGGTGGTATTCCATTAACACAAAAACGGTACCCAGTGTGGTCGGGTGTGGAATAGGACTCAGATTTGGGGACGGCCGGTAGCCGGTATCGTTCCCAGCCTCCTCGCCCATTGAGCGCAAGGGGCATAATATATACCACACTGCAGTCTTTCAGAGCCGTCACAGTCACTGATGTCGGTAGGAAGAAAGTCATGACTATTATCCAGATGGGCGAGAAGAGTTTCCCAGGGTTGCACATCTGTAACGCCAAGTGCGAATGTGCCATGGGCCTCCTCGCGATTCTCAAGTCACCGCCCACCAATCACTTCCTCCTTCTGTCCCTAAATCTTTCCTGGTCTTGCTCTTCCTGTCTTCCTGTCTCCAGACCTTCTCCAGCATACTCCGTATGCTGGAGGTGGTCTGGATAGATTCCCCCTCTTAAAGAAAGACCGAGCGGTGAGCAGGCACCTGCTCCGGTAGCGTCCTGACAAGACATTAGGGGTCCGGATAGTGCTCCGGCCAGACTACACGCTTGGTAATCTGATTACGAGGATCTCAGGCCTTGTGGAAGGATGCTCCTGGTGGAGCTTGTGTATCAAGTCGGGGCTTCGGGCTTGGTTACCTCAGGTGAATAGCAGGGACACCTGCGTTGAGGGGGCGTGANCTTGTGTATCAAGTCGGGGCTTCGGGCTTGGTTACCTCAGGTGAATAGCAGGGACACCTGCGTTGAGGGGGCGTGATCCCTCTTCCCTGCGGACTTAGCGGCCGTAGCGCAGGATGGCCGCAAGGCTAAGAGCGCTAAGTAAAAATAACAAAAGTATGGCTGAAAGGCTGTATGCCTACATATATATATCTTTAGGTTGTACGATCTTCGTGGCACAGAAAGGGAGAGTTTCCCAGGGAAACTGCAGCTGTACTGCCAAGCAGTGCGTGCCTGGGCCTCGTCGGGATCCCAGTCTGGCCAGTCAGACACTTCTTATCGACATCACACACATTCACTACCATACTCTCTTAGACCACTAGGGTCTCGCCGATCCTTGGGAGCTTCGCCCTCGCCATTCCCCAATTACGTATTCCGGGGCCATATCTTGGGTCGTTATCTGGGTTCCTGGAACAAGAGCATCATCTTATACAGGAAATATTTTCAGTCAAGGTTTGTCACATCCGGTATCTGTTAGGAAGCCGCACGAATTTGGAGGACTAATACCTGACCACAGTATACCCCGTGAAGGGTTTACTATAGTCAAAGGTACGCCTCCCGTATGTACGGACGGCATCCTTGTGGACTATGTCAGGGTCGAATCTTTCCCCCAACAACCAGTAGCACTCCCTAAGTAAACTTAGGAGCACTTCCTTGTTTGTGGGCAGACCCACCTGGGTGACGGTGTATCTGTCCACGCACTCCATGTGAGGGAATAGGATTCTGTCTCCCTCTTCCATAGTTCTAACGAGCAGAGCTATATCAGCCATCAAGATACAAGTTCCCAGTGGAACCGGCGTTTTCCTCACCAAACCTCTCCTCCTGGTGGCTGATACCTATTAAAAGGTTATACCAGGAGCACTACTTTCTACTGTACGTTAATCTCCTACAAACAAGAAACTAAATCGGCTCTTTTGTATCGCAGGGAAACACCGGGAACTTGCGTTTTTTAAATCCGCCATGCTGGCTGAACAGAATCTAACTGGAAAAACCTAGTGAATATATACATGCATACCTAATGCGTACTGCACGAGTCCTTTCACGAGAAATTAAGCATGGCGGCATACCCTTAGCACAAACACGCCTCAGTGCGCTCGAGTGAGGGACTGGGCTTAGTTTTGGGGGACGAACATAAACCAGTATTGTTCCCCGCCTCCTCACCCACTAAGCTCACAGAGCATAAAATTATACCACACTGCAGACTTTCCGAACCGTCAAATTCATGGATGTCGGTAGGAAGTAAGTCATGACCAGTATCCAGATGGGCAGGAAGAGTTTCCCAGTGTTGAGCCGCTGACGCAGTGACGAACTCAACTTGCCAAGGGCCTCATCACGATTCTCTGCCACCGCCCACTGATCACTTCCATCTTCTTTCCTTCTCCTTCCTGCTCTTGTTCATCCTGTCTCCAGTAGGTGCGATCATCGTGGCAGAGGAAGGGAGAGTTTTCCTGGGCATGTCCTTATCGCCTCAATGGCGATTGCGGTCTTATCCTCCAGCTCCCGCCTAGTCAAAGCTTGTATTAGGCATAACCCGTCATCGGCATATCCATAAATCACACAGCCATCCAGGAGATCAAGCCTCAGCAATCCTTCAAAGATTATATTCCAGAGTATAGGCCCCAGAACCGAACATTGCGGGCATCCTTTTGTCATTTCATTTTATTCCCTGTGCTCCCCTACGTGAATTTCACAAGTCCTTCGGGTAAGAAAGTCCTTGATCAAAACATTCAGGTTTCTTGGACACTCCAGTAACCGAAGTTGCCACAGAATCTGAGGCCACCAAGTGTTATCGAATGCCTCCGAGATATCCAGGGAGATCGCCAGAACATAGTCATGTTCATAATCTTTCACCTTATTAACCGTGTCTATAATTGCCTTCTGAGTACTTTTGTCCCTTACAGAACCATATTGTATCACATAGATACCTTGGACTACGTCAAGGTATTCCATAAGTCTCCTGTTGACCAGGCGTTCTAAGACCTTGCCCATCACACTCAAGAGCGTGATGGGTCTATAGGACTTAGCTAGTTTTGGGTTCTTTCCTCTCCCTTTGAATATGATTTTCAGTAGGCCTCTTTTCCAAAAATTAGGGAATCTACCAGTTTCAAGATATTGGTTGAACATTCCCAGCATCTCGTTCTTCATCCTGGGATATGCTCGGAGAAGCATCTCTCCAGTTAGACCATCAAGTCCTGGTGCCTTTTTTATTTTCGTGTTCCATACAACTCGGTCGAAGTTCCTCTATTGAGAAACCTGAATTGTCCTCGGTTCTGATTTCCATNTATTTTCGTGTTCCATACAACTCGGTCGAAGTTCCTCTATTGAGAAACCTGAATTGTCCTCGGTTCTGATTTCCATTCTGGCTATATATCTGAGTTCTCGATGGTAATCCAGTTCCCCTATCAGGTCAATGTCAGGCAACAAGACATTCATAAGGTACCTGGCGTTCTCTAAGGATTGCAAGAGTCGTCCATCATGCTCCAGAGCTGGAAGCTCGTTTGAGTTTTTGATCTTCCCTGACACCATTCGGTAGACAAGACCCCATGGATCTTCATTTCCCCTATCCGTTACTAGTTCTCTCCATGCTGTTTGCCTTTTATTTCTCAACTTTCGCCGATAGTCCGCTCTAAATACATTGTACTGCTGGATTGCGTTTTGCCGGTATTCAGGATGGTATGTTCTTTTGAAATTCTTCCTGGAGCGCTTAATATCTCTGCGAAGCAGCTCCAGTTCGTCGTCCCACCAGGGGTGGTGTTGCACTCTTCTGGTCACTCTAGGAATTGCTTCCTGAGAAGTGTCCATAATAATGTCCACTAGCTTTTATGCCCTTGTATCGATATCCATTTTACCAGTTTCCTTGTACTTTGTTAAATTCTTAAGCAGTACTCTGTCAAAGAGTAGCCAATCAGCACGAGCTGTGACAAACCGGGGCCTTGCTATTTTCTCTCCCTTTCCACATTTCATCCGAATGGTGAACAGTATCATTTTGTGGTCAGAGTCAACTAGGTGCGAGACCCTCCAGTCTCCAACCAGTCCAATTGCATGCACTGTCGCTACTGTTGCGTCTAAATATGATTCAGAATCATGGGCAGGTGACCAATAGGTCGCCGGATGTCCTGGCATGTTTGCAACTTGCAGGTTGTTCTCAATAATATACTTATTGACCCCCTCTCCTCGTCTGTCCATCACCGGGGAATTCCATAATTCTGACTTAAGTTTATATCCACACCGAAAATAATTTTCTTTTCCTTTTCTCTTTCTACGATCACATTCCACTGGGAAAGGTATCGTTCTAGCAGGTCTTGGAATTGGAAGTATGACGAAACTATTGTCACACTTCCGCCTCCCATTTCCACCTTCAAACACGCATGATGCGTGTTTGAGAGAGCCTCCAGTGGGATAAAGTTTATCTCAAGATTCCGTATCCATATTCTCGCCATTGGCTTTTNTGCGTGTTTGAGAGAGCCTCCAGTGGGATAAAGTTTATCTCAAGATTCCGTATCCATATTCTCGCCATTGGCTTTTCCCCAGTCAAGACGAAACGGCCTTGGAGAGTCGGTATTTTCCCATGAAGCAGGTAGGGCTCCTGCATCAATAGAATGTCCAGTTGTTGCTCCTGTCCAATTCTGTGCAGTTCCATTGTTGGAACTGCTGCCCTCTGCAGGTTGATTTGCCCAACGTGTAGCAGTGCATGTCCACTAGACATACTGGGTCCTGTCGAGTTCCAGAGCCAGATGCCTCTGATGCACCGGGCAATCAGTGGAACCAACTCTGTGATCGGAGTCCTTACGTTTGTCACATATGCAAGTAAAATACTTGAATCCATTTTATTTCTTAGTGCATTCGGAATACTTGTGTCCAAGCTCACCACATCCAGAACAGACTAGTGGGGACTTCCATCTTTCCTTAATATGTCCGTAGCCTTGGCACTTAAAGCACCTCACCGGTACAAGGTAATCCCTTACCTTGCACCGTTGAAAACCCACATACAGATAATCTGTTTGTATTAGGATCCGTCTCAATGCAGGGGTCGTTTCGAGGAGTATGTTCATGTTGTCTTTTACATTACAAGGGCCCATGCGGAGCGAACTGAGGCGTTCTTGGTGAAATCCTCTTTACCAATTTGCTCGCTGGAAAAATTTTGTTCCCGCACTGTTTCAAGAAATTCTGGGCTGTCATACTCCCTTGGTACATCAAAAATGATGACCCTGGGGCCTCATCTTTTCGGGTCTTCTTCCCGAAGACCCATTTCCTCCATACTGTTTGCATTCCTCAACTTTAGCAGGGTTCCCTCATCTTCTGCCTCCAGAAGGATTCCACATTTGCCCACTGCTCTTAGATTCTTTACTTTCAATTGCTCCTTTACAGGGTCCAGGACTTTCAGTTTTCCTTTGACTTCTTCTGACTTCCCTTCTCCTTCCTTGGGGTATATCAGCACAGTTTTCCTCGCGGTCAACCTTCTACCCTGAACAACCTGCCATTCTCCCATTACTTGTTGATTAACGGCTTTTCCCTGTTTTGTTTCTGCTCTTTGACAATTTCCGAGAAACTCATCTGTGGTTTTGCCATTGTCATTGCCATTCCTTGTGCTGGTCTGTTACTGGTCATGGTGAACTTTTCCAGAACTTCAATCTTTGCACCTAGTCCTTTATTCTCTGCTTGAAGAACAGCATTCTTCAGCAGTTGCTGGTCAAGTAATGCTTGCAGTCTCAGGATCTGGGGTAGCAGGAAGTTGGAAGCCTCCTTGCTAACATTCTTCTTGTCGCCAGTGTCGTGGGAGGCAATTTCCTCCAGCACCGCTGACGACTCTTCCTGGATGGCCTCATATGCCATTTCAGTGTCATTTTCATTACATTCCTTTCGGCCCACCTCTACATCTTCGGCCCAACTTGTGCTTTCTTTCTGCTTTTCTGGAGCTCCAGCGTCGCCCGCGCTGATCTCCTTTACCTTGATCAAAGCCTCTGTCACTGCCAGGATCATCAATTTCAATTCCCGTTCCCCAATGTAGGGCAAGATCTTTCTTAGCCAGGATCCTTCCTCCTGTGAGGGAGGGAGGACCTGCTCCCAGACGGTTTCGGGATCCATTACCCTTTGCAGGTAATAGATCACGCGATCCTTGTTCAGTTCAATGCCTTGGGAACATGACATCAATAAGCATTTTCTTGCCAGCATTGTTTCCTGGTAGATCTTGCTTGGAGTACGCCGGTACACAGCGTACCAGCATTCTCTTTTATTTCCCATGTTACTTATTACTGGTTACCACTGTTGAGGTCTCAACCTCTGTGGCAAAGTTAGCAAATCCTCTGGCTGGGGCCAGCAGTCGAAAACCACCGCCCCACTCGGTACTGTCTTTACCCCTTCTGTGCTACCCTCTTNTGCGTGTTTGAGAGAGCCTCCAGTGGGATAAAGTTTATCTCAAGATTCCGTATCCATATTCTCGCCATTGGCTTTTTCCCAGTCAAGACGAAACGGCCTTGGAGAGACGGTATTTTCCCATGAAGCAGGTATGGCTCCTGCATCAATAGAATGTCCAGTTGTTGCTCCTGTCCAATTCTGTGCAGTTCCATTGTTGGAACTGCTGCCCTCTGCAGGTTGATTTGCCCAACGTGTAGCAGTTCATGTCCACTAGACATACTGGGTCCTGTCGAGTTCCAGAGCCAGATGCCTCTGATGCACCGGGCAATCAGTGGAACCAACTCTGTGATCGGAGTCCTTACGTTTGTCATGTATGCAATTAAAATACTTGAATCCATTTTATTTCTTAGTGCATTCGGAATACTTGTGTCCAAGCTCACCACATCCAGAACAGACTAGTGGGGACTTCCATCTTTCCTTAATATGTCCATAGCCTTGGCACTTAAAGCACCTCACCGGTACAAGGTAATCCCTTACCTTGTACCATTGAAAACCCACACACAGATAATCTGTTTGTATTAGGATCCGTCTCAATGCAGGGGTCGTTTCGAGGACTATGTTCATGTTGTCTTTTACATTACAAGGGCCCATGCGGAGCGAACTGAGGCGTTCTTGGTGAAATCCTCTTTACCAATTTGCTCGCTGGAAAAATTTTGTTCCCGCACTGTTTCAAGAAATTCTGGGCTGTCATACTCCCTTGGTACATCAAAAATGATGACCCTGGGGCCTCATCTTTTCGGGTCTTCTTCCCGAAGACCCATTTCCTCCATACTGTTTGCATTCCTCAACTTTAGCAGGGTTCCCTCATCTTCTGCCTCCAGAAGGATTCCACATTTGCCCACTGCTCTTAGATTCTTTACTTTCAATTGCTCCTTTACAGGGTCCAGGACTTTCAGTTTTCCTTTGACTTCTTCTGACTTCCCTTCTCCTTCCTTGGGGTATATCAGCACAGTTTTCCTCACGGTCAACCTTCTACCCTGAACAACCTGCCATTCTCCCATTACTTGTTGATTATCTGGCTTTTCCCTGTTTTGTTTCTGCTCTTTGACAATTTCCGAGAAACTCATCTGTGGTTTTGCCATTGTCATTGCCATTCCTTGTGCTGGTCTGTTACTGGTCATGGTGAACTTTTCCAGAACTTCAATCTTTGCACCTAGTCCTTTATTCTCTGCTTGAAGAACAGCATTCTTCAGCAGTTGCTGGTCAAGTAATGCTTGCAGTCTCAGGATCTTGGGTAGCAGGAAGTTGGAAGCCTCCTTGCTAACATTCTTCTTGTCGCCAGTGTCGTGGGAGGCAATTTCCTCCAGCACCGCTGACGACTCTTCCTGGATGGCCTCATATGCCATTTCAGTGTCATTTTCATTACATTCCTTTCGGCCCACCTCTACATCTTCGGCCCAACTTGTGCTTTCTTTCTGCTTTTCTGGAGCTCCAGCGTCGCCCGCGCTGATCTCCTTTACCTTGATCAAAGCCTCTGTCACTGCCAGGATCATCAATTTCAATTCCCGTTCCCAAATGTAGGGCAAGATCTTTCTTAGCCAGGACCCTTCCTCCTGTGAGGGAGGGAGGACCTGCTCCCAGACGGTTTCGGGATCCATTACCCTTTGCAGGTAATAGATCGCGCGATCCTTGTTCAGTTCAATGCCTTGGGAACATGCCATCAATAAGCATTTTCTTTCCAGCATTGTTTCCTGGTAGATCTTGCTTGGAGTACGCCGGTACACAGCGTACCAGCATTCTCTTTTATTTCCCATGTTACTTATTACTGGTTACCACTGTTGAGGTCTCAACCTCTGTGGCAAAGCTAGCAAAGCCTCTGGCTGGGGCCAGCAGTCGAAAACCACCGCCCCACTCGGTACTGTCTTTACCCCTTCTGTGCTACCCTCTTAGCCGACAAAGGACCTAGGGCAACACACAAGAGATATATGGCTCTCAGTAGACTAATTGCCTTCGTTCGTTGCCACCACCAGCCCATGTTTGGGGGGGGGGAGGTGGTAGCACAAAGTACCTGTTTTCCTGTAGTTTTTATCCAGGCATTAGCCGGGCAGCAGAGCCGCAAAGTTTCGTGCCTGAATAAAGGTACTACTGCTTTATTCACTTTATCACTGCGCCACCTGCTGCAGTGCGGGGTTATTCTCAGTTTGGATTTTCCAGTCCAACATGTAGTACCCTGAGATAGGTGCCTCATCTAGTCGGGATACCTGGGCTCCTCTAATTACTTCGTAATAGAGTTCCCAGGGTTCTTTGGGGGTCGCTCCCATGGGCCAGGTCTGCACTGCCGTATCCAAAGTATTTCTATTGGAGGGCCACTGTATTGTCACAGTTTTGTCAGCAAGAGGTGACATTTAGTTTCTCCTTACCTTCATTTTAAGGAGAGAGACCTCTCTGTCCGACCACATTTCCTCCGTTCCTTCGTTGTCTCTCTCCTGTTGGTCACCCACTTCCTGTGCCCTTGTTCTTCTCAGGGTGCAGACTGCTCTCCTTCTCTGGTCCCGCATTAATTTGTTCATATTCCTTGAAATTTGAGCGAACCCCTCTCATACTTAGAGGACCGGGTTCCAAGAACATGGCCATCCGTCATCTGGCGCTCTTGTTTGCTATGATCTCTGTTCTTCTGATGCTTCCATGTCTAAAACTTAAATTTTGTGTGTCATTGTCATCCAGACCATCCGAGTCCACTATGTCCCCACTCAGACTGTGACTCTGCCACCAAACGTCAAACTCCTCATTCCATTTTCCTATTAGCGTGAGGTACCTCACCAACTCAGCTGCCAGTAGTTTGTCACTGAGCTTGTCCCGGAGGTTTAGAGACCCATGTTCCTATTCAAACTTTATCCTAAGGTCTCTATAACCTTAGGACAGTCAGTTAGCATGTGGGTGGAGGTGTCTTCCAACCCACACACCACTCACGCTGGGCGGTCAACCAGTCTCATCGAAGCGAATTTAACCTTGAAGTTACCGTGCCCTGACAAGAACTGCGCACTATAGTGACCTATATTAAGCCACCTCATGCGCAGCCTCGCCCTGACATCTGGAAAGATTTCAAAGGTTATCCGACCTTTATCAGAGGACTCCCATCTCTCCTGCCACCTCAGGATAGATTCTTCCTCGATCGCCTTCGAATCCTTGGGGGGATGAAACCCACCCATCTCCTTCTACTGATCACACCCCTTTCTTTCAGTAAAAGGTACACAAGTAGATCTTAAGCAGGGCTGTCAACAGTGCTCAGTTTACCGCGAACAGCCTTTAAATGCTTTGTTGACAGCCTAATTTATTTTGGCCCAACACAGAGGTTTTGTTTATTCAAACGTGTATTTTGTTAGATGAACAAAATTAATTTTGTTGCTTTTCATGTTTTGTTTACTCAACAAAATACTTAGTTTGTGCAACAAAATAAATTTTTGGCCCTATAGAAACAAATAATTTGTTGGCTGAAACATACCTTCCTCTCAGTGCACACTGTAAAAATATTCTAGTAAACTTCCTAAACTGTAATTGAAGTTTTAAACATATACATAGGGACGTGAAAAATTTGTGTTATTTGGTGGCTGCAGACTAAATTCATTTGTTCTCATCTTCAAGATGTCACAAACCATTATTCTTGTTTATTGTTAATTATACGTCGAAAACGACTCAGCCGAAGAAATGGCTGTTTCCCTGTCTCCTGGTCCAATGTGTACTGCGAGTACTTTTTAAGTGATCGCATTTGAGGCAAATAAAAATATTACAAATACCATACATTTATCTTCAATCAATTCGGCTTCGGCTTGTTTTTTGAGTCAATGTTAGTTCACTACCTTGCATAAAAGTTTCAATTAAAAAAATTATGAATGTAAATGTAAAGTAAATTTCTGTAGTACCTATAGCTGTATATGAAGTATCCCGACTTACCGACTAACACACTCGACAACACACAGACCCAAACAGCAGAACGAAAAAGCATGAAAAANTCATGCGCAGCCTCGCCCTGACATCTGGAAAGATTTCAAAGGTTATCCGACCTTTATCAGAGGACTCCCATCTCTCCTGCCACCTCAGGATAGATTCTTCCTCGATCGCCTTCGAATCCTTAAGGGGGATGAAACCCACCCATCTCCTTCTACTGATCACACCCCTTTCTTTCAGTAAATGGTACACAAGTAGATCTTAAGCAGGGCTGCCAACAGTGCTCAGTTTAACGCGAACAGCCTATAAATGTTTTGTTGACAGCCTAATTTATTTTGGCCCAACACAGAGGTTTTGTTTATTCAAACATGCATTTTGTTAGATGAACAAAATTAATTTTGTTGCTTTTCATGTTTTGTTTACTCAACAAAATACTTAGTTTGTGCAACAAAATAAATTTTTGGCCCTATAGAAACAAATAATTTGTTGGCTGAAACATACCTTCCTCTCAGTGCACACTGTAAAAATATTCTAGTAAACTTCCTAAACTGTAATTTAAGTTTTAAACATATACATAGGGACGTAAAAAATTTGTGTTATTTGGTGGCTGCAGACTGAATTCATTTGTACTCATCTTCAAGATGTCACAAACCATTATTCTTGTTTATTGTTAATTATACGTCGAAAACGACTCAGCCGAAGAAATGGCTGTTTCCCTGTCTCCTGGTCCAATGTGTACTGCGAGTACTTTTTAAGTGATCACATTTGAGGCAAATAAAAATATTACAAATACCATACATTTATCTTCAA
Organism: Clitarchus hookeri; assembly: GCA_002778355.1. Lineage (NCBI taxonomy): Eukaryota > Metazoa > Arthropoda > Insecta > Phasmatodea > Phasmatidae > Clitarchus > Clitarchus hookeri. The sequence goes on along the minus strand of NQII01005659.1, from coordinate 124,684 downwards.
TCAAATCGGCTTCGGCTTGTTTTTTGAGTCAATGTTAGTTCACTACCTTGCATAAAAGTTTCAATTTAAAAAATAATGAATGTAAATGTAAAGTAAATTTCTGTAGTCCCTATAGCTGTATATGAAGTATCCCGACTTACCGACTAACACACTCGACAACACACAAACCCAAACAGCAGAACGAAAAAGCATGAAAAATGTAGGGGTTGTTTCCACCTAGGGTTCAGGCACCCGTTAAGAAATGATGGTTCGATATTAGACTCATAATAGGATAAAGAGCAGTAAATGTTTTCCTCGAACACTCCAAAATAAATAATTAACACGTTGATATAGTGCTGTGCCTTTGTCTAAAATATATAAATATAGATACCATGATTTTTTTTGGAATTATCTACAAAAGGTAGCTTATACAAACATACTCACAGCAGAACAGTTAAGCTCTGTTCATAAACGGGTACATAAGAGGACATCAGTAAGTCCATTCCTGAGCCACATGTGCAGAATCGAAATAACAAATGCACTCGCCTTTAAACTTGTGCGGCAAAATATTGCGTGGCAGGTTATTCCATAGAAACCTCCATACATACTTGCATGCAGGGTCAGATAGAAGGTCTCATAGAATTCAACCCTTAAGAGAGACGCCTTAATAGCGCATTAATTCTATAGGTTATCGTTAATAGTTTTTCTTTAAAAGGCTACTTAAATATAAGCCTAAACATTTATTTCAAGAATTTTTAAATTCAACTCCTTACAGTGCGAAAAGGGGTACAATATGTTTTCGAAGACAACTCAGTAGCTCAGTAACCCAACAAGATGCCTTTATGCTCTTCACTTAAAAGTTCGCTATATAAATGTATAAAAACTAATTTAAGGATTTTCTAAATTCAAATGCCTAAGAAGGTGAAAAATGTTCGAATATGTTTTCTGTTCAATCCCTGTGACCGTCAAACCGACATGTTATGTAAAAGCTTATAGAATGAATAAAAGTATAAATAGAAATGAAACCCGTCTCCTACTGAGAAAAATCGTTTCGTTTCACTTGCATTCGCATAAGAAAGTTGTCAGAACTGAGTAGAATATATAAAAAATTAGCTTATTTTCGTAGAGTGAACTATCTCACACTATAATTTTTCCTTGTGAGATTCTATACATGTGTTTCGATCACATTTTATAGCGAGGTTTAATACTTCGGTAGATTATTTTAGATGAAGAGTCAATTAGGATATAGTGTCCCTTCCAGCTACACACTAATATTTTATTTGAAAAATTTAATTGTTTTTTTTTTTTTGCAAACAAGACTCTATGAGTACATATTGATAATTTCGTGTATACGAGGTGCATGGTGGTGTGGTGGCATCTCCCTTGCAGCTGACGGTGATTTTAATATTTTCTATAGTAGAAAAGAAAATTGTAATATTTACTATATTAGAAAAGAAAGATTTTAAAACTAAGTGCAGTTTAAATAACATGACATAATAATGTGTATTATTTTGTTACACATATTCAAAGTCCGTGGCCTCTGCCAGGTTCTTTAAGGTGTGGAGGTATTTGTTAAAAAAATTGTTAATAATTTCCTTATTTATTTACTAAAAAAAACGAACATTTTTGTAGGTGGAATATCTTGAAAATAAATAGCTATCAATTGCTATTTCCAAATAATAGAAATTAACTGAATAAATCACTTAAAACCAGTAATTCTAAAAACATTTAATAACATATACTGAATTACAAATAAAATTGCATATTGGATAATTTACAGTCCTAGTATATGTATAATCAAGTCTGTATCACTCGTCCATTCATTTAAACTTTGTTTCAGTTAAGATATCACCATTCTTTACTGCCTGGAATGTTCTGGAACACCCCGAACGCCCTCGTGCACAGCCGCACTCAACTCGTCGGGTAATACGCCCTCAGCAGTACTCTCGCCCTCTGGTCCTTCGTCGCTGCACACGCGCTCGTCCATCGCAGTCGCCTTCACCTTCGCCGCCGGCCCTCTTCGTCCGTCGCAGTCGCCTTCACCTTCGCCGCGAGTCCTCTTCGTCCGTCGCAGTCGCCTTCACCTTCGCCGCCAGTCCTCTTCATCCGTCGCAGTCGCCTTTACTTACGCCGCCGGTCCTCTTCGTCCGTCGCAGGCGCCTTCACCTTCGTCCCCATCTCCTTCATCCATCGCAGTCGCCTTCACCTTCACCGCCGGTCCTCTTCGTCCATCGCTTGTCGCACTTTGCCATGTGGCTCTTACCAAAATCTGCAAACCCTCCGACTCTGGTGGTATTTACAGTGGCAGGTGTGCTGGTCCAGAATCTTGTTCACATTTTGGGTTGCATCGAGGGAGATGATTACAAGAAAATTCATTCAATAGTTCACCGCCGACATTTCCAGATGGTTGTAGGGGGAACGGTGATGCCAGTCGAGGTAGCTGTTAAAAATCTGACTTACCAGGCGATATAACGGCGGCTGGTTAGTGGAGACTGATGACTCTTAAAATGAAGTTATGCTTCTCTTAACAAAAATAGTAAGAAATGCACATTGAAATTATGTATATGAATAGTTCTCTTATACTCAATTAAGTCATTAATATGAAATGACTATTTTAGAAAGAGCTACGAATTATTTAGATTTTAAGTTACAGATATTACATAATCCAGTACAAATGTTTTAATTGATATGTTTTTAAGACAAATTGAGTCTCACTGAAATAGCCCTAACATTTTTGATTTTAAGGGGCACCCCCAAAAAATGGCGTTAAATCTTAATAAACTAATAAAAAATATCACGCATATTTGATAACATATAATTTACGTCACCTTTAAATCCCTATTTGAACTAAACCATTGCACTAGAAAATTGTTGTCATTCGAGTCTACAGCCTCTAGTAGTTCAGTCAGTTGCATGCTTAGTTTTCCTTCTTTTCTGGGTGGTGAATACCGAATAGAAGAGATGATTTGGTAGGATGTTACTTCTACCCGACTGAGACAGGCGTGCTTCAGGAAAATATGTGAACGACACAAGATCACGCAGTTACCTCCCTTACCTCTTCCTCAGAACTTTCCCCATTCGGGGAGGGATGAAAGCACTCGGCTGCAGATAGCCAGTGTAAGTGAGTGAAGAGATTTAGGCGGCTCTTAACATCGTGGTCTTTAGAGCCGATAAGGGTGAAGCGTAGTGAGTCTGGAGTAACGCCGGAATGTAAGGGCGGGGAAAACGGGATATCACCGAGAAAACCCAACCGCATTTTCCAACACGATTCCCACATGCGAAAATTCAAGGGTGACCCCGCCGGGAGTCGAACCCGGTTCGCCTTGGTGGGAGGTGAGTAGTCTAACCACTATACCACCGTGGCCTCGATAACCAGTGTATTAACTGTAGATTTATGCCACAGTGTTAAGCGGACTATGCACTTAAATATTGCGTGTGGAAATTGTTTTTTTACGCGAATACGCTTACCTCTGTAAATAAATGTTCCGGGAATACGACTTTTGACCAAAAAAAGGTAAAAAGTATTAATAAAATGACGTAGGGTTTTGCTTTTACCATATTAAATGCAGTTAACAAGAAAACAATCGCGGAAAATAAACGCATTTTTTAGAGTTTGCGGGTGCAATTTTGCTTCATAGATAGTAGAAAAGTACGACTATATGCCTGTGGTTAAATTGGTGAGCTTTCATTGCCTGTGTTATGAAGTCCCACCGTTACGGATCTAATTCGCACAGTATACAACGCAACGGCGGAAACGCTGCAAGCCTGTTCAGCGTCTTCCACGTAGGGGCGATAAGGCGCTAGGC
>NQII01005659.1:106732-120214 GCA_002778355.1 Clitarchus hookeri | reverse complement strand
TGGCAGCAAAGCCATGAATGTAGTCTATAAGCTTCTTATCTTAACATGGCAGCAAAGCCATGAATGTAGTCTATAAGCTTCTTATCTTAACATGGCAGCAAAGCCATGAATGTAGTCTATAAGCTTCTTATCTTAACATCACTATTGGCGGCAAAGCCATACACATAGTCTATAAGCTTCTTATCCTAACATTACTATTGGCAGCAAAGCCGTACACGTAGTCTATAAGCTTCTTATCCTAACATCACCATTGGCAGCAAAGCCATACATGCAGTCTGTAAGTTTCTTATCCTAACATTGTTTTGGGTTTGTAGTTTGGGTTCTATTAAGCTGTTGCGATAGGAGTGAAATTGAGTGGTAAGAATTGGGTGGCTCTTAACCATCGAGGTCTTNGGGGTTCTATTAAGCTGTTGCGATAGGAGTGAAATTGAGTGGTAAGAATTGGGTGGCTCTTAACCATCGAGGTCTTGGGAGCCGATGAGGGTGAAACGAGGTATGGAACAGTGACGACATGTAAGGACGGGGAAAATGGGATATCCCCGAGGAAACCTGCCAACCAGCGGTATCGTTCGACACGATTCTCACATGCGGAAATCCGGAAGTGACCCCGCCGGGAACCCAACCCGTTCGCCTTGGTGGGTGGCGAGAAGTCTGACCACTACACCACCATGGTCCTCTTGCAATAGGATATTTGATTGCAACTCTGTGATAGTATGTTTTGTCACAAAAAATAATAAATTTTTAGAACATCTGTGAAATATTTATTCCTTGGGATGGGGATGTGAATTCGGTTCATACAGTTTTCACAATTTTTTTTCGAATAGAGCTAACTTCATTTGGAAAATAATACTAAAAACTTTTGACAACGATGAATGTGACATGCTGAACTCAATAAAATTTCTCTTCCCCTCTCCTCATATTGTTAAGATAAAATACAAAATCGAAAAATATATGAATGCCGAAATATTAAACGTAGGCACTACATTCTTTAATAAACAAGTTACAAAGCGATGCAGCTAGGAAAAAAAGTTTATTTTGCATGATAATAGTTGTAGTAAAGAGTGTGAAAAAAGAAAACAAAGGAAAATGATTTTCAAGCGAGTTAAAGGGAATGGTTTGGTAAGAAAGGGGTGTGAGGAGACTAATGAAGTACCCCCCGGAACTTGGAAATATTTCGGAGGTAATTTCCTTCAAGAGGGTTTCGAGTACTCTCATTTCCCTACCATTTATTTTTTCGCAAAAGGATCGTAATTCAGTCTGAACTAATTACGCAACAAAATATGCAGTTAAAGACTTGACCGCGAAGAGCTTTGTGCGCGCTTCCAGTTACTGCTTTTGTTAAGTTCCTCTTCTTTGTCCTCGACACAAAGAAAAGAATTAATAATCTGCAATTAGAGGAATTTCTCTTCGGCGGGAGCGGTCGCGAATTACCGCGGAATTTTTGTTTTGCTCCTGTTGTGCCATTAAGGATCCGAGTTTGCAGCAANGCGGGAGCGGTCGCGAATTACCGCGGAATTTTTGTTTTGCTCCTGTTGTGCCATTAAGGATCCGAGTTTGCAGCAATGCCATAATTTCGGTGTGCATGTGTGCGTGCACATTTTCGCGTTCGTTAATTGGCCTATTCAGAGCTCTCGCACACAAAATGAAAACTTTCCAAACGCTGGAAAGACAAACACGTGTTCGTTTTGTTTTCTCCAATCACGGAATTTATTTTCCCAGCCTTTTGTTTCGGGCTCGCTAATCCATAGAAGATATATAAAAAATTTCGTTTTACTATAAGTTTGTGAAATGCGCTTGAAAAAATTTTCTATCTTTCAATTCTATTTCCCCGCAAATTATGGCTAGTTTTAAAACGTAGCCGGTGGATAATGTACAGAATAAGTTTTATGAAATAAGGCTTAAGGTTTTTATTTCTTTACTGCAGCACAATAAACATGTCATATTTGAAGGTAGAAGATGCCACTGCTGCAAAAGAAACCAGAGTGTATTGTTATAACAAATGAGTCACGTTTCCTCTACAAGAGTGAACATAATTGTTAATGAAGTTCTTAAAAGCCTGTTTTAACCGGGACTTAAACCCAGGAAACCTCGTACCAGAAACTATAAGTGCAATCAACTGCGTTACGGAGGCAAGATTTGTAGCACCAACTTCGGATGTAATCAGTCTTATGTTTTGAATGATAGAGTCCACTAACCTGAAATATTTACAAAACCTTCATTTTAAAAATATGTATTTGAGCCACTTAACATTTTTAGCTTTCATTGCCTACCGCAGGGATAACTGTGTGAAGAATTTGGTGGAAATAGGTTAATTGGTTCCCGAGATAAGGCATAAAAACTTAATTTTCTTATATAAAACTATCTTACGAAATTGCCAAAAAAAAAAAAAAAATCATCTGTACACGATGTTTTAAATAGATACTGCCAGCACACACAATTTGGTTGAAATTGGTTAAATTGTTTAATATATATGGAAAATTTATCTCAATTATTTTCATAGCCAATTATTTTGAAAATCATTTTCTAACACCATTTAAGTGACATAAGTTTACATGACCTTCTGCAGAACTACTGGTGGGCGTAATTTAGTAGTAATTATCTGACTGGTTCCGGAAATAGGGCAAAATGTTCAATTTTCGCACTTACCAGTATTTTACAAAAACCCAGGTAAAAGAGTATTTCTGAACGCATAACTGATGCATCTACTGAATACTGTTAAAGTACAAAATATGGCTTAATTTTGACTAATTTTTAAAATAGATATAACATACTAATCTAAACTATTTATATTGACGCCATTAAAAAAAACCTTTGATGCATGGGCATGTAAGTTTATATGACCCTACTATACAAATACTTGCGCGTAAAATTTGGTGGGAATCATTTTTGATTAGTCCTTGAGATATGGCATGCAACCTACATTTTTTCATGAGACGATCTCCAGAAATGGAGGACAAAAACGTTATGTATTAGTACATAGATGCTTGCCATAGATACTGCCAGCACACAAAGTTAAGTTATAATCGTTACATAGTTTCCTACATATAACACACTAAGCTAAAATGTTTATTTTGCTGCAATTCTGAAAATAAGAGTCTAGCACATTAAATAATAAAAATTAATATGTCCTACAATAGTATAACATCTTCGCCAAATTTGGTAGGAATTAGTTAATGGTTTTCTGTTATATGACATTAAAATGTTTTTTTTTTTTCATGCTGGGATAGCTTACAAAATGACGCCGAAATTATGCTCTGTTTATACACGTTTGATGGTTGTAATATATACTGCCAGCCTACTAAGCTAAAACTATTATATTGCCACCATTTTGAAAATAAGTGTCTTACACACTTAAATTTACCAGTTAACATCACCTGCCACAGTACTACTTGTTTAATAAATTTGATAGGAATCGGCAAATAGTTCCTCGATATACAACAAAAAAATTATTTATTCATTTAGTGCTATCTTACAAAATGGTGGGTAACAAAGGCTTCGTGTAGACCTATTTGATATTTGCAATAGAATAATCCATCGTACAAAGTTAAGTTGGAATTGATTACATGGATTCGGCAATATAGTATACTATGCTAACGTAGCTATACGAAAGCCATTTTGAAAATAATTTTCCAACTTACTGCAATATATACCAGTTTACCTCTACTGACACAGATTGCCAAATTTGGTAGGAATCAGTCAATTATTTCCCGAGATATGACATAAAAACATCATTTCTTCATGTAGAGTTATCTTTAAAAATAGCTGACAAAAGTGGATATTTGTTGGCACATGTGATGCTTTTAATATATACTTTCAACGTAAAGAATTTGGTAGAAATTGGCCTAACGGTTTGGTAGATATACCAAATCAACCTCAAATATTTATATAACCACAATTTTTAAAACAAGAGTCTAATGAATTTAAATCATATATATTTACATGGACTACCATAGTATTACTTACATGCCAAAACTGGCGAGAGTAGGTTGAGTAGTTTTCGATACATAACTTAAAATCTATCTTTGAAAATGGGTGACCAACAACAATATCCATCTCAAAGTTCACTGCTTATATGATGCACTGTCAACATTCAAAATTTGTTTTAAATCAGTCGAATGGTTCCCAATTTACGACATAAAACCTAAAATTTTAAATATCAGCCATATTAAAAGTAAGCTCCCGACGTGGTTGAAAATTATACAATTGGATATCCTACTAAATACTATATATGTAAATAGTTTGGCGAAATTCGGTCCATGAGTTCAAAAGTTTTTAGAAGAGGACATACACACATATTTACACACATACAAAGCCACACAGACACGAAAGTGATATCATAGGCCTTTATTCAGAAATTAGGCAAAAAAACACACTCTAGGTTAGAGTAATTATGACGGTGTGATTGGACTGTGTCCATTGCCAACCATGATACTAAATAAAAATCGCAGAAACACAGAATTCAGCAAGACAAAAAACGAAAAAATCTTTTAGAACACCACAGACAGATAAATAGGAAAAGTTACGTATATAATTAAAACGACCAAAAGACGGACAAACAACTCATTATTACAAAACAGGACAAAAACAAAAGTAAACCAAAAGAACAGACAACATGATGACGAAAACGAAAACACCACACAAGTGAACAAAACAGTAGAAAAACATCAGTGGCCATAAATAAAAAAAAAACAATGTCAAAACACACACAAAAATAGGACAAATAACACAATGAAACACAAGTTAGGAAAAGTATTCCTAGTCAGGTTATAAAACCACATAATTCAACACTACGAACAACACAGGAGCCACAAAAATAACCAGAGAAAATAATAGATTAACCAACAGCGAGGGCACACAAAGATGAAAAAATGATGACACAAAACAATTTATTACAAGTCTCCACGACGTTTCGGGGCATGGAATCTGTCCCCTTCTCCAGGTGGAACACTGGAAGAACAATCGCAGTAGGCTGAGCTGAGGCCACCGCCGAACCCTCNAATCTGTCCCCTTCTCCAGGTGGAACACTGGAAGAACAATCGCAGTAGGCTGAGCTGAGGCCACCGCCGAACCCTCATACGCCACTGAATGGCCTTGGTGTCGTGAGACGGGAAGCATAGACTCCCATAACTCACTGGGAGTTTGTAAAACAAATGCACCCCGACACATACTCAAATCATTGGGTCGACGGCGTGGCGCCATGTAGCTGTGGTTTGTTGGGCACCGGACACGTATTAAGGCTGTTTATTGGTGTTGCCTATTTTAAATTGAAATTAAGTGATTTTGTGTTCAGCGGCCTCCCGGCTGGAGTGACATGTTGGTCTGTTTTGTGCAAGTGTGCTAATTAGTTTCGAACGTAATGTGTGTGTGAGCCCCCATTCTCCCGGGGCAGCCCACGGGGTACGTTTCATCGTGTGGTTGTGTACTGATATTGGAAACATGTTTTTTTCTCATATATAAATATATGTATATATATATNACGTTTCATCGTGTGGTTGTGTACTGATATTGGAAACATGTTTTTTTCTCATATATAAATATATGTATATATATATATATATATATGTGTGCTAAGGGCGCTTAGTCATTTAAGTTTTTTTATATTGAATTAATAACTTAATAAAACAAACAGATATGAAAATATACATTTGCTTATGGCATACTTTTTTTTCCTTGGCACTTGAGTTTATTCTCAGGGGAGTATGTGGGTTGCTTTAAAAGAAAGTCTAAAGTAATATATTCTGATAGATTGCTAGGAAATATGTAAGTTTGAAGCAGTTTTATTCTTAGTCAGATTTATTTAATTTTAATTATGATAACTTGCAAAATGAGGGAGGGGGATGTGATGAAATTTATTTTGCCAAAGCACTGAATGTGCAAACCTGTTTGGAGGAAAAAGTCATTGTTATTATGGTAGAGGGGCCCTTGGTACAAGAATCTATTCCGATGCTAGTCAAAGTAGGGCTCCCCTTGTCTGCTCTTCTGTAATGTACTGTTTTCTTCTTCCCGACCTGAAACAGATATCAAGCCGGCGCGTCATTTTTGGTACATAATATATACATAAATGTATTTTGTAATGTGTTTTTTATTGTTTGTTTTTAAATTTTTAAATATATTTTCTTATTGTTATTTTTATTTTTTTATTGATTTATTGAATTTATTATTTTTGCTACTAATATTGCCCGATATGTACAGTATTTGCCATGTGATCTAAGTGATATATACAGTGAATGAGATAATGCGTGTGTGCCCCTAGGCCTGGTTCTCGAGGGGAGTGGGGGCAGGCCTCCTTGCCCGAGATCCCACGCATTTGACCCCTGAAATAGTGCGCCTCTGTGTCTTCTTGTATTGTTTGTGCGCTTGTGCTTTTACTGTGTAATGTATTGCGATGTGTGTCGTGAGTCGTGCACAGCTTGGACACAGTCGGCATGCACACTCTACTGCTGAATGCTCTTCTGCTAGGCCGGCCACTCGACTGCCGGTCCTGGGCCGTGCGGTAGCTCTAACAAGAACTAGCCACACTAGTTTGCCTTTCGTTTGCACGAGCAGCTCTAATAAGAACAGATTGGCAGTGCCGCTGCCTTGAAGATCTCTAGATTCTTGTAGGCGCACGACCAGTTTTTTTTGGAGCACCTCGCGCTCTGATTGGCTGACCAATCAGCGCACTAGCCACTTTTCACCCGTTACGTGTTCAGTGTAGTTTAAGTTTTCTGCATTTTCTTACTCCTGCGGGATCATAATTCCCAAAGAATTTGTTATTATGATTGTCATTATTTGCCATATTGTTATACAATTTCTTTTTTTTGGTTGCAATTATTTCTTTCATGCATTTTGTTGATAATAGTTCATGCATAGTTTTAACAGTAGTGAATCTATCTTGGTTAGTTATTACACTCAAGTACTTGTTTTGTATGGTTTGCAAGTCTTTAATTCTGAAATCTGTAGAATGTCCCCAGACCTCACATCCATATAACATAGCTGTGATTATAATTTGTATGTTGCGAGTTTTTTTTACTTGGAAAGTTAGTTGCGTTTAATACAATACATAATTGTTTAAGTTTTCCCAATGCTACATATCTTGCATTTTCTATGTGTGGTTGCCAAGTTAACTTGTGATCTATTGTTATACCGAGATATTTTGTCTCTTTAACGTACGGGATGTTTCGATTAAATAGTATTAGTTCTTTGTTAGGTTTCGGTAATTCTTTAGTAATTATTATTGTCTCTTATTTTCCTGGGTTTACTTTGATTCGCCATTTCGTGTACCATTGTTCAAGGATGGTTAGTTGTCTCTATAGGGCTATTAATGCAAATTTAATGTGTTAGTGTTGCTTTATTATTGCTCTATCGTCTGCGTACATTTGGATATTNGTAGGGCTATTAATGCAAATTTAATGTGTTAGTGTTGCTTTATTATTGCTCTATCGTCTGCGTACATTTGGATATTAGCATTAGTGCGTGAGTCTGTTATTGAGATGTCGGCTGTGTAAATACTGTATAGAAAAGGGGGACGTGCCGACCCCTGCGATACTCCTGCTGTTGCTATTTTAGTGTTAGAGTCTGCTCCATCTAATGTTACGGAGCGTTGCCGCGGAGTTTATATTGCTAGTTTTGCTGTGCTCCTGTGCAGACGTGCAAGTGAAGCTTATTCGTTTTTCACCGCCAGTATAGGACGCACTCGTTATTACAAGAAGATATATCAATCAATCAAGATCTGTTTTTCGTAATACTGGACGTTTTAGTACTTATGTAGCTAAAGATGATCAAATGTGATGTAAGCAAGTTTCTCAAGCTCAAGAAAGTTATGATTTGCTTTCGTTGTATTGTAACAGTAGGGCGTTTACTGGTAATTTATTTAGGGCTTTATATTTTGTAATGTCTGATCCTCCAGATTTATTATTAGGCGTGTTTTAGTAATTTTTAATAGTTCTTTTAATGTAATTGGGTCATATTCCGATGTTTATTTTAGTTTTAGGTATTTGCTTATGTCATTTTTTAGTGATTGAGTGAATTGTCTATCTTGCACATCTTTATTGGGGGAAAATTGTTTCTGTAGGCTGTCGGCTATTGTGTTAGCTTTATCCCTTCCAGTGTATACATAACCCTCGGGCGTTTATATTGCTGGGGTAAATAATATTTTACATTTTCCTGTTAATGCTTTAGTTAATCGCCATATTTCTTTTGTTTGGTGAGCTGCGATTTTTGTGGATTCGCTCCAGTAATTAATTTCTAGTTCTTCAAGTTTACTTTTTACCTGTCTTCTAAGCCTATTGTATCTGTTTTAATTACAGGCTTTCGGGTTCTCTGAAAGTTATTTCATGCTTGGCGTTTTAGGGCTATTAAATAATCCACTTCTGGGTAATTTACTCTTTTGTATGGCCTTTTATCAATGTATTTGGTGTTTTGCTTTATCGTTTCCATTACTGTGTCAGTAAAGAGTTTTGTCTACACATAAAGTTATAATTCGTCGTTTCTTTCGGGTGGTGTTTCAAATTTTTCTATAAAATATTTTTGAAAACCTTGTTACTGGTCACTTTATTGTGTGTTTATTATTAGATCTGTAATTTCGTAAGGATTGGGGGGTGATCTGAGTATAATTCGTCTAAAACTTCTGATTCTATGTTGTAATTGGTGATATTGGTGAGAATGATGTCTAATTTATCTGGTCTGTTGCCATTGCCTGGTAAGTGGGTGGGTTTAGGTGGTGGTAAATTACGTAATTATTTTTATTTGCATGTCTACTTATATACCTTCCATTTGAATACCTATATAAGCAGTCNTTGCATGTCTACTTATATACCTTCCATTTGAATACCTATATAAGCAGTCCCATTCTTTATTTTTCTGTTTAGGTCTCCTGCTATTAAAAAGTGTTCTGTATCGCTCATAATATAATTTAAATCTTGTTCACATAAGTTAGATAAGGGAGGGCAATATGCAGCCACCATTTGGATGTGGGTATGGTTATTTTTAATTTTTATTGCTGTGGCTTTAATCTGGTTTAAACTGTTAATATTTACTGGATGGTGATGCATGTTATTTTTAATTATTATAGCTATTCTTCCTCCTCTGTGATTCCTGTCTAATCTATATATATATATATATATATATATGTATATATATATAATATTATGGAAAAGTTATGTTGTCCTGGTTATTCATTCTTGTTTCTGTTATAAGGCTATATCAATTCTAAAAAAAGCTGCTGTAATTCGTATATCTGCGATTTTATCCCGCAGGCATTCTAGTTTGATAGGTTTAGCGTGTATTCGGTTTTAGGGTTAGCCATTACTGCGGAAGAGTAGCTAGTGCCTGTAGCAACAGTAATTGCTTCTCAGCAAGTGTGCGTGCTGCCCTGATGGGGCCGAAATATGGCCGCATGTGTAATTAGTTCTGCGAAGTGCGTGTCGCGGAGTAGTTGCGTTAATTCCCGAATGTCATGTGATGTGGCACCTAGACCTCCATCCAGTTGGGGTGGCTGTTTTAGGGTCTCCAAGTGAGGCGGACGTCTGTTTGGCTGCTGTGATGGCCTGTGGTTGGTTGTCCTTCCTCGTTGCCCAAGGGCCAGGCCTCGCCTCGCCACCGCCCGGAGCACCGCGAGAGGCAGCCCTGCTGTTTCCAGTCTGACTGCCCCTCCCCAATCTCAACTGACACTGGCTTGGTCGGCTCCTGCACCTCAGGCCTGTGTGTACGCTGTGTGCTGCTTGTTGCCGGAACTGTTCAGTATTGGTATGTTTTGGTGCTTGTTGTGTATACTGCATATGTGTATTTTTTATTGTATTTTGTTTTCGAGCTTGAACTATATTCTTGTAAATTCTACAATCTTTGTCCGCAGCACGATGTCCCTCCTTCTTGCAGTTTGCGCACCGCAGGGGAAGGTCGTCTGTGAGTTTGCATTCAGTGTACTTATGCTGGCCCGCACAGTTTACGCACACTGAGCGTATGTTGCTATGTTTTTCTATGTGCCCCCGCTGACCACAATTGCAGCAGTTGGGCACATCTTCAGGCCGCGGTTTGTATGGCTCTATGCGAACGGTGATCCAATATAGCTTCTTGATCCTGAGAAAGTATTTTTTGCTGTGTTGAATAGTTACTGGCCATGTGTCTTCGACACATAGTCGGGATACTCAGGAGTGTGGTGGCGGGATTTGTGCTTAAAGTTGCGGGGGTTCACTATGTTGAACCCACACCTGGTGATGTCCTCGCAGAGGTCAACCCCTCCTCGGGGCAGATTTTTGATGACAAACCTTTGAGACTTCTCATCCGGGTGGGCGTGTGTGTAGCGTGTGATGTTTGCGAGCAGGCGCTGGGTNCTTAAAGTTGCGGGGGTCCACTATGTTGAACCCACACCTGGTGATGTCCTCGCAGAGGTCAACCCCTCCTCGGGGCAGATTTTTAATGACAAACCTTTGAGACTTCTCATCCGGGTGGGCGTGTGTGTAGCGTGTGATGTTTGCGAGCAGGCGCTGGGTCTGTTCGTAGCCTGGCCAAGTTTTAATTCTCACCTCCCAGTGAGTGTGTTACGGAAATTCGTTCAACCATTGCAGAGCAGCAGGCTGTGACCTGTTGTCTGGAATTATGATAGGCACAGGCCTGTATCTCTCGGTTTGTGGTGCTGTTTGTGAGGCGGCGCAATACTCTTAGCTTTCCTTTGCGAACTCCTCTGCTAGGATACCAAACCTTTTTTTTATGAGAAGCTCCTTCCCTTCCGCTGTCAATTCAATTTTTCTCTTGGAAATGTGATTCTTCGTGGGGGAGATGAACCCCTTCTAGTCAGGGCCCCTCGGAGGAGGAGTGCACCGTCCTGTGTCAGAGTTTCTTGAGTGCGTGGACGAGCGTGGACGAAACAATGGACCGCCTGCTACCGCCACCATAGGTCGAACCGTTCACAAACTCATCCGAGAGTTCGTCCTCGTCCAACTGGGACTGGTTGGCCCCACCTGCACTCTTGTGGGGGCTGGTGTGGCCCTCCAGTCGCCTGTTTTCAGGCGTGTTTGTTCGTGTTGTAGCAACCATCGAGTGCGTGTCTGCGGCACTTCTCTGCGGGCTGTGATTATTTTCAGGTGGTTGTGCCTGTGTGGGGTTGTATTCCTGTGGTGTTGATGGTGTCACCATCCTATTTGTGTCCCTACCTTATTCGGTTTTGGGTCCGCACTTAGTCATGTCTTGAAAAAGACTTTGGGGGGCTGTTGTCTGTCGCTGCCGAGTCACTACCGACTCGCCTATACCACCCCAGACCCCGGGGGCTGACCTGTTCTCTTGAGAAGAGAACAGGATAGACCTTTGGGAGGCTGTCCTATCAGCACCATAGCTTGGTGCAAAGTGAGCTGAGGTGGAAAACAGGGAGTATGTATTATACGATTATGGCACTCTTCCATGCGCACAAATAGGAGGACAGGTATTTCCTGATTGGTGATGCTTGGAAGAGAGCTTTTTGATTGGGCCGAGAGGCAGTCTATTGTGTTTTTGGTAGTGTTGAGTGGAAATACAGGTCTAATTTGAAGTGTAATTATTCATTTTGGACAACGAAACTTCGTTTTTAATTACTGGTAGCCATATTCCCTTTAAGTATATACTCTGTTGACTTCAATGAATTAGAGGAAATATGGCTACCAATAATTACAATTATTATTATTTATCTGAGTGTCCACGAATTTGGTACTTCGTCCCTCTGGTATAGTTTTCTAGAATTAGTTAAGCTTTGTTTTCACGAGGCGGAGGAATAGTCTGAAAGTAGAACTTCAGCAGTGCTTTAGGAAAGTTGGAAGTAACCATGAATGGACTATAGCTGAATGTTCTTGAATTTAATTTTTAGTTTGATACTTTATTTCTGGGAGGGGCTTGAGCCCCGAAAATATCCCTCCAAATCCCTCGTGAGCAGGATATGCCAAACTGCTACAACGTTTTTCAATACGTTCTCTGGGGCACAGCAGTACTGAAGGTACATATTTCGACACCATAGCCCAATGTTTCCAGATGTACCTGAATTCTGGTATTTGTACGAGATTTTTCTCATTCTGGTACGCATAGCCTACATACGAAATTTTTGTTGGCCACAAAAATTTACTAAAATTTATTGATGTGATGAAATTATCACATAATTATTATTTTATATACTAAAACAAAAATGCATGTACATAATAACTGCTTAAGAGTATTCTATGTAATGTTGTACTTGTCGTTTGTAGCAATAAAAAGTGTTAAATCAAACTTTTTTGTCATAAAGGCTTAAAAAAAAAAATTAACTTATTTTTTAGTCACTGACCAAATTTATTAAAATTCTTATTTTGTAAAATGCATACCCATAAGTAATCTGTGTGCGCCCTGAAAAAATGTTAACTATAGCATAATTTTATTTTTCCCATCTGGCAACACTGCGTAGGCCACGTCAGGCAGGCAGACTTGGCAACACTGCGTAGCTCACATTGGGCAGGCAGACTTGGTAACACTGCGTAGCTCACGTCGGGCAGGCAGACTTGGCAACACTGCGTAGCTCACATTGGGCAGGCAGACCTTTCTCCCAGAAAAGAGACGCATACNCGGGCAGGCAGACTTGGCAACACTGCGTAGCTCACATTGGGCAGGCAGACCTTTCTCCCAGAAAAGAGACGCATACCGCCATATCCTCACCTCCGAACAAGCGCTGGCGACCAGACACAGCAACGAGTGGAGTAAAGAGATTCTGCGAGTCCTAACTACAAGGTCTTGAGAGCCGTTGAGGGTGAAGCGAGGTGAGTTTGGAGCAGCGGTGAAGTGAAAGGGAGGGGGAAACGGGAGATCTCCAAGGAAACCCGCCGACCTGCAGCACGATTCCCACGCGCGAAAATCCGGGAGCGACCCCGCGGGGATCTAACCCGGTGCGCTTTGGTGTGTGGCTATCGCTCTATCCACTGCAAGCCGCAGCTCCCTACGCAGGAGTGAAACCCTTGATAGAATAGCAAGTCCCGCCGATGATTGGCATCCAATACGCAGTCACCACAGGCAGCAAAGATCGTCTGAAGTCTTCCAGAGCAGATCTTGATTCAGGGGAGAGCTTTCAAAACACAGAGTTCTCAAAAAACAGGCAATTTTTTAGCACAAATTACAGCACACAAAAAAAAAATCTGGTCGAACATGAAACCCACACACAAACACATAAAATATATTAACACATTTTTCCTTGTTTATTCATCTGTCTCTCACTATATTTCTCTCCTTAAAGTAATGACAGGCGGTGCATCAGGCACACATTACGTACGACTAACATACACACTTTTTCATGAGAAGCGCGGGCTTTAAATATTTTTGCGGAAAGCTGTGGGTTGCGTAATATCACCGTCAGAAGAGTTAAATATTAAACCTTTCATATACAGCCAATCAACTGGGCTCAATTTCAACGGAAAATAAATGGAACTCAGATAATGAGATTTTAATAACAAAATATCACTAACTACAAATTTCACATCTTGCGTATTATCGTTCTAACGTTCTTCTATTAATTTGTGA
>NQII01005659.1:0-105761 GCA_002778355.1 Clitarchus hookeri | reverse complement strand
ACATGCAGACTTCACCATAAGTCCCCCTTCCCACCACAACCATTCTCCTTCCCAATGCTATCCCAGAGGAACAGTTAAACCATGTCTATCGCAGCTGGTTCTGCATCGTCCTCGCCATCTCAGTCAAGCGGAGGAATGGTAAACTCCTCCTCGTCTTGAGTCGGCGAACTTCGCAACCGCCCCAGACTTATCAGCGAGTTCGTTATGGTCGTCCTTGCTGCGCTGTTAACTCCCTCCCCTCTTCTGATACTCTTGCCGTTCGCCTGATCCTTCGACCCTCTCACCCCTTGCACGCCACGACAAAATCAGTTCCGCCTGCTGGGAGATAAACTCGGCTCTTCCGTCTCTGGCAACTGTAGCACGACCTATGCCCCCCTCTTCCTTCGCCCTTCTGCAGACGGATGACGGTCAAAACAACCCTGGCAAGTTAACTCAAGTGCAGTTGTCACGGCTTCTTGGCAGTCGTGCAGTCTGCCTGGTATCAACAGCCAGACCATGAACTCTCTGCTTCAGCATAAAGCTGTATGATCATCAATTGGTCAGCAACACCTGTGCACAGGAATATATAATTTGGGTAGTACAGAAATAAATTGCAATATATACAATATCTATTACATATAATATAATATTACAATAAATAACAAAACATTTCTTGTAAAATTTAACGGCTCGAAATAACACTTACCCAAAATCGAACTAGAAAAATGCAGCGTTGATAGTTTTCTTTTTATTTAAGTTTAATTTGACTATTTATTAATTATGCGTTTCTTCGTAATATACACTTAATGATACTCCTAAGAAATAAAACATTGTCACTGTTTTTCTAAATTATAATGTGGAAGGTCAAATCTTGATCTGTAGCTTGATTAATCCTGCAATATGCTCATTAAACAATTTTTATATGACTACCTAATACAAGGTTAATTTGCTCTGCCGCAAATTAGAAATACTGATTTGTTGAAACCACGGACATAACTAGTCCACTTGTTTTGTAGATTCATAACGTACAAACATACAATTATTTTTGTGGGGCATGTAATTATCTTTTTAATCCATTGTGGCATCATTATTAACAAATCTTTAGGTACTGAAATTATACTTGTGTATCTCAAAGAGATGTTAGAAGACAAATAAATTACTACAAGTAAATTAGAGATTCCTTTCATATTTGGAATACAAACAAAATTTATTTGAAAACTGTGCAAAGTAGACACAACACACACACATATACATATATGTNTAAATTAGAGCTTCCTTTCATATTTGGAATACAAACAAAATTTATTTGAAAACTGTGCGAAGTAGACACAACACACACACATATACACATATATATATAGAAAGGTATGGAATTCGAACGATAAACTTAGTGAGGTGATTACATATGCAAAATTAAGTAGAAAATATATGGGGCACTCCGTATCTAAACTGCATATTAGGGAGATAACAGCCCTTAAAATTTGAATTTTGAATTTTTTTTTTTTGCGAAATGTCGAAAACGAAGTGAAAATTAAATTACAGTTTTCCGTTTATTTTAGCGCAAAATCCCAATAATAACTCCCACCGCAATACAATTAAAACGGGTGGTCATCTTCATATTTTAGACAGCAACCATCCGGATTTATATAAATTTTCAAGCGGGTTGATTAAGCAGCGTGACCACACTAGCAAAAATGGCTCTTTGTTGCTACTGGCTAGATCCAACGTTTTCGTGTAAAATGCGCACAAAACATTTCGCCGGCAGCGATACAGTTCCAGGCGCATTAGCATTACCAACACTTCCTACAGGGAATCTCACACCGATTGTCGCCACAAACAAACAAGCAGTTGCAGTACTGTAAGCTTTTAATTTATGGTACATGGTGTTTACGGTAAAATTTATAAATGCCCGCCACCATCGCCTGTGCAGTAGTCACATAAGCTTACTATAGACACTTATAGGTAGTATTGTCCACGTGCAGTAGACAAAGCAACTTAATATAGACACTTGTAGGTGGTATTGTCTAAGTGCAGTAGACACAGCAACTTACTATAAAAACCCTTGTTGGTTGTATTGTCTACGTGCAGTAGACACAAGAACTTACTATAGACACTTGTAGGTTGTATTGTCTACGTGCAGTAGACACAGAAACTGACTATAGACACTTGTAGGCTGTATTGTTTACGTGCAGTAGATACAGAAACTTGCTTCAGACACTTGTAGGTAGTATTGTCTACATGCAGTAGACACAGCAACTTAATATAGACACTTGTAGGTGGTATTGTCTAAGTGCAGTAGACACAGCAACTTACTATAAAAACCCTTGTAGGTTGTATTTTCTACATACAGTAGACACAGGAACTTACTATATACACTTGTAGGTTGTATTGCCTACATGCACTAGACACAGAAACTTACTATAGACACTTGTAGGTAGTATTGTCTACGTGGTAGGCTCTTTATCGCTGTNTTGTCTAAGTGCAGTAGACACAGCAACTTACTATAAAAACCCTTGTAGGTTGTATTTTCTACATACAGTAGACACATGAACTTACTATATACACTTGTAGGTTGTATTGCCTTCATGCACTAGACACAGAAACTTACTATAGACACTTGTAGGTAGTATTGTCTACGTGGTAGGCTCTTTATCGCTGTNACATGCACTAGACACAGAAACTTACTATAGACACTTGTAGGTAGTATTGTCTACGTGGTAGGCTCTTTATCGCTGTAACTGCAGCTTAGTGCACGTTTTACACGAAAACGGTCGGTCCTGACCAATTACAACAAAATTAACCACATCGTTGATTAGACAATACTGCTCAATAAAACATCCTCAAATACTCATAGTTCCTGATAGTAAAGATCTTATACGCAATAAGAAGGTCACCACACTTGATATTTTCATTTCGTTTGGAGGTATTAAGATAGTTAGCTCTTTGGCTGAAGATACCGATAACGTAAAGCAATGTTTGGATAGTTGTAATTTAATTCCACTACATTTCTGACATTTTGCTAAGAAATATTTGAAAAACATTATATTTAAGGTCTTAAATCCCCTTCAATAATAAGTTTAGGTAGAAAGTGTCATGTATATTTCCAACTGATGAGAAATAACCTAACGAAGTGTGTGGATTGAATTTCACACGAACCCACACACACACACACACACACACATACACATACACACACACAATGGTGACCAAAATTCATGTGCCAAACTCCAGGTGGTAATTCCTTATGAAAAAATAAGGCAGGGTATACATTGACAAACACTATCATGTGGTAAATATTAAGGGAGGTATATTGCATTGAAAATCAAAGTTTGAAATGCATAAATGTAAATAAAATCAGAAAGTACTTGAGATGGAGCTATGTGCCCATGTACGACCATAAACAAATAAAATATCCGCTTCAGCAAAAGAAAGATAAAGTCAGTCCTTGGTACAAACAACAAAGAAAGAAAACCATAAACAATACAATAACACGTGGCACAAAATAATAATGGAACTTACCAAAGGACTCTGCAACAACAACAAATAGCAATGAAAGCGATTTACAAAATCATAATCATGCTGGGTGAT
Source organism: Clitarchus hookeri (assembly GCA_002778355.1). Lineage (NCBI taxonomy): Eukaryota > Metazoa > Arthropoda > Insecta > Phasmatodea > Phasmatidae > Clitarchus > Clitarchus hookeri. The sequence continues at coordinate 102,194 of NQII01005659.1, read as the reverse complement.
CGTACATGGCACAAAATAAATAATTCAAACATATTATACAAACCTTTACTTGTAGTTTCAAAACACAAGGGCCCAGAGGAAATGTATTTGAATATTAGAATGACAAGACGTGACTTGTGCATTTCGAATNAGTTTCAAAACACAAGGGCCCAGAGGAAATGTATTTGAATATTAGAATGACAAGACGTGACTTGTGCATTTCGAATCGTTTTCTTTTTTAAAAATTTTATTTAATTTTTTTTGAACATACTAACAAATAGAATTACAGCCTTTGTAACGAAAAATAATTGGATATTTAACTAGAAAATAACTGACAACNAGTTTCAAAACACAAGGGCCCAGAGGAAATGTATTTGAATATTAGAATGACAAGACGTGACTTGTGCATTTCGAATAGTTTTCTTTTTTTAAAATTTTTTTATATTTTTTTTAAACATACTAACAAATAGAATTACAGCCTTTGTAACGAAAAATAATTGGATATTTAACTAGAAAATAACTGACAACAAATAGGCTGGAAGCATTCACCATTCACTTGAAGCATCAATTATGCAACAGAAAAAATTTTGTAACAGTAAACTTAAAAAAGTCTTTCATTAGAACAGAAAATGTGATATTCGAATTAAGTTTTCAATTAAACTTTAGTTAAAAATAAATTAAAGGCAACTGACAGTTAGCTGTTTAAAAATTATTAAAAGTGGTACCCAGTACAAAATTTAAGCAACTTAATTTAAATTTAATTACATAAATTAGTTTAGATACGAATAACTTGAAATTACGTTTCTTCGGTGCGTGACATGTAATAGGTAAACATATTAAAGTTTAAAATGGAATGAAGTAAATACCATAGGTAGAGCAGACCTACAGGTGACGAGGCCCGACGAACTCTTGAGCAGAAAAGAACAGTCAGTCGTCGGGAGGACGACACGCGCCGAAGACAAAACAGATGCCATTACTGTCCCCACTGCAGTTGGGAGATGGGCACGCTGCCAAAATAAGGGGAAACGAGGCAGTGTCCAAGGCACACCGGNACTGTCCCCACTGCAGTTGGGAGATGGGCACGCTGCCAAAATAAGGGGAAACGAGGCAGTGTCCAAGGCACACCGGCACCTACGCTGAACTTCGCAGCCAGTACAACATTTTGCGATTACATTCCCAAGTCAGAATCATGGTTTGAGAAGCATGAACAACCATGGTCATGGACCACGCGGTTTGAGTAGACCCTCGCTATAACAGAGAGTACAAAATAATTAAATCAAGTTATTGAACAACTTCAAAGAAGGGGAAGGGGAATCCATTATTTGAAGACTTCTCTCACCATGAGGGAAATAGAAGAACGGTGAAACTCAAGAAGTCGGCAGAAGTACCGAACAAAAGACGAAAGTAGTTAGAAATAGGGTATTCAGTGCCAGCTTCGTGACACGGACACACCAAACCTTGGTAAGAAAACGTCAACATATGACGTGTTTTTTCGCGTTTTACCTTCGAAATATCCCTTCCCCCCCCAAAAAAACGTCACAATGTACCCTTTTCCTTAAAAATTTCACAAATTTTTTTCAAAATTGTATGTTTATAAAATGTTTTCAATGACGCCACAATGTGGCTCGCTCCTTTTTTGGGCAATGAGGGATTGAGGTATTTTACGAAAATACATTAAAGTATTATTATTATTACATCATGCTCTTGCTTGTGTGATATGTGTTGGTTGGTGCACGTGTATAAATTGTACAGTATCTCATGTTTATTTAATAAATATTCATATGAAAAAATTAAATACCTTTGTAGTATATTCCACCGTGAGATCAATTTTTTTNATGTTTATTTAATAAATATTCATATGAAAAAATTAAATACCTTTGTAGTATATTCCACCGTGAGATCAATTTTTTTTCTCAGGTGCACATGATAGATATTGAAGTATGAACTCGTCACTTGTGTTTATAACTTGTTTCCTTTAATANTTTTTTTCTCAGGTGCACATGATAGATATTGAAGTATGAACTCGTCACTTGTGTTTATAACTTGTTTCCTTTAATAGCACTAAATAATAAATTTTTTTCTCGGGTGTACATAATAATATGTTCTGGTTTCCTTTACAAATTTATTCCACAGTAAATAAGTATTTAAGAAAAAATGATTCTTTAATAGCATTAAATACAACATTTCACAGGTTTATTTATGTATTTATTAAACATTTCTTTGCAATACAATTAGTATACATTCCACCACAATATTTTGTCTCAGGCATATAGATTTATTTAACACTTTGTTTACATAAGGGATATTGAACAAAATCATTACATACGAATTTATGAAACACCTTTTAATTAATACATACGCATATAAGAAATGCTACCATCAAAGTTTATTCAGTATGTGTTTGTGGGAAGAACTACCAACACTATTTATGCAACGAGTACATATAGAGTTATTAAAGAATGGATTTTTAAAAACTTTTCAAAGAATCAACACATTTCATTTAATATACATTGCAGTATCTTGTACAGTATCAAAATATTGTAATTTAATACTGAAGCATTTCAGTAGTATTAAAAACGTTTTTGCAATACAATTGGTATAAATTAACTTCTACAGTAAAAAAATCGTTTCAGGTTTATTTAATTATTATTCAAATGAAGTAGCAAAGACCATGATCTAATACACGCGCACTTTAGTATCTTCCACAGTAAAATATTCGCCTCAGTTTTATTTAATTATTATCATTCATAATAATGTAGTAGTAAAACACTTGTATNGTGCACTTTAGTATATTCCACAGTAAAATATTCGCCTCAGTTTTATTTAATTATTATCATTCATAATAATGTAGTAGTAAAACACTTGTATAGTAACAAATACTGTGATTTAATACATACATTTAACGAACGTTGTCGTCCGTAACTCCTTCCTTCCTCTTAGAATTCACTATCTTGGAAACTTCGTGCAGGAGCCGGACTAGATGTTCGTCTATTGCAGTCTTTGAATGCGAAGTATTTACAAAAACTTGTATCACTTGATTCTGATGTTTCCACATCTCCTTGCTGGGTGATGACAGTACTTTGTTGGTTGGAAACAGCTTCAACTGTAACAGGGCTGGTTGANACAGTACTTTGTTGGTTGGAAACAGCTTCAACTGTAACATGGCTGGTTGAGTAACATCCGGCGGGAAAGTGCACTTGTAGAGACGCCCCCCGCTTCTTAAAGAAATAAAAGATGANTCTTTGAATGCGAAGTATTTACAAAAACTTGTATCACTTGATTCTGATGTTTCCACATCTCCTTGCTGGGTGATGAGAGTACTTTGTTGGTTGGAAACAGCTTCAACTGTAACAGGGCTGGTTGAGTAACATCCGGCGGGAAAGTGCACTTGTAGAGACGCCCCCCGCTTCTTAAAGAAATAAAAGATGAGAAATCCGCAATACTTCCAGTCGAGGTGCTCGCTTCGTATATTAAGTTGGAGAAGGCATGTATTAAATCATAAATGGTCGAGCAACTTACATCTGCAGCTGTTGAATGGACACTGGTGGATGTGTCCCATTTCATAGCCATGTTGATAGTAGATGCTCCATCTATACGATCTGGTAATTTCTTGTCTTTGATGTACGAGTCAAAGAATCCGACTAGTCTCTCTATAGTCGATGTAATGGTTAATATTGCAGATGATTCTTTCTATCGCCTTCAAGGAATTCAGCCAATCCCTCCATGTTATATGGTTCAATGATTTCATAACTGCTGCAGATCCTTGTAGAAGAGAAAGAATGCTGCTGATGTCCTTTCCCACTTCTATCGGTACTTTGTGAATGTTTGCTGCCAATAAGCCAAGACACTCCCAAAGATCAATAATGCGAAAAAAACGATAAAAGAATATCTCTCGATATATTAAATGCAACTTTCTTAGAAACGTTTACAGGTGAAGGAGAACGAGAACGTTTAGACGATGATGACACCAATTGCGTATCAATATTAAAGACTTCTTCGTTGTTAGACATGGTGCAAGCACATGAAATACCAGGTATCTAATGGGACATACAGTTTAAAAGGTTTAANCCACTTCTATCGGTACTTTGTGAATGTTTGCTGCCAATAAGCCAAGACACTCCCAAAGATCAATAATGCGAAAAAACGATAAAAGAATATCTCTCGATATATTAAATGCAACTTTCTTAGAAACGTTTACAGGTGAAGGAGAACGAGAACGTTTAGACGATGATGACACCAATTGCGTATCAATATTAAAGATTTCTTCGTTGTTAGACATGGTGCAAGCACATGAAATACCAGGTATCTAATGGGACATACAGTTTAAAAGGTTTAAATAGATTTACAAAGTAAATAGTCCAGAAGAGCCAAATATTCCACCACCATATTCAGAAGACCCAAAATCGATTGAAGGAACTACAGCAACAATCGGCCTCGTGAAAGGAATAATTAGTAATTGTGCAATGTTCTCTCCACAAATAATAGGAACAGCAGTTGAAGTAGGATTAAATGCACAAGCATACAATTCTCCTGTGTAATAAGGATCACAAATACCAGCATACAATAAAATATCTCTTCGACCTGATCAAGTTCTTGTACAAACNCTCCTGTGTAATAAGGATCACAAATACCAGCATACAATAAAATATCTCTTCGACCTGATCAAGTTCTTGTACAAACAAATCCAAAATGTGAATGTGGAAATTTCACTTTTGTCCTCGTACAAAATGGATAAAATTCACCTGGTTGTAACAAGCGATCTTCGATTACGTGTAGATCAAGTCCCGCCGATCCGTCTGTAGCAAACCTAGGCACGCTAGCCTTAGGATGTACTCGTTGAACGAATAATATTGGCACTTCTTCCCACGAGCACATATCGAATAACTGTCGATGGTAGCAACTCTTATATATATCTGCAACCTGCAAATCCCAAAGGAGCATAATCTGGAGAGGGTATTAGGACGGCAATAACAGGTGTTATCAAACAGCGTTCATAACGATTGTAGGAGATAGAGATGGCCCCTGACTACAATAACAGGTATTATCTAACAGCGCCCAGAACGGCTGTAGGAGAGACGGTCCCTGGCTAAATTCAAAACACGTCGCTCTTCCCAGCCCAGTTACAAATTTTAATATATCCCTCCATTCAGAATTTTACCTACTTACTTACACATTTATCAAATCAAAGTACTTGCGAGTACTCCATCGTAGTTATATGTCTAAGCTGTAACATAATGAAAGTAACATATTCTCTTTTAATATTCATGTAACATTAACCTCCAAAGGAGTATGTAATGTCTTTAGATTAAAGTACTATACTGGTAGACCTGTTATCATCTCACACAGATATATTCTAGCACAAAATATTGTGTACTGTGCTTTTAATATACTAGCACATTTTGTTACATATATGTGTGATTGTCATCCAACAGAACACAGAGAATTTCAGAACACATAACACCTTGATCAAATAAAGCGTACTTGCGAGTATTCCATCATAGTTTTATGTCCAAATTTTAATGTAATTAAAGAAACATTATTTTTTTAATATTCACGTAACATTAACTTCCAAAGGAGTGTGTAATGTCTTTAGATTAAAGTGCACCTGTTAGTATTTTTACCATCTCACAAAGATATATTCTGGCACAAAAGATTGTGTATGGTGCTTTTAATATACTAGCATGTTTTGTTGGAATATGTATGTGTGCTTGTCATCCAACAGAAATAAGAACACAGAGAGTTTCAGAACACATATATATATTATACATTGTTTTTTATTATAAACTACATGCTGTATTACACATATACTCTTTCTGCAATTAATACACTTAACACCTCAAGATAGTCCCTTTACCACAAGCAAATATAAATTTTCTTTTCAATTACTACACATTATTAGTCAAAGAAAATATTCATATACACATTTTTTTTTTTGGTTTCACATCAAGATATCCCTATTCTAAAATTACAACAATTAAATATAAAATATTTTTCAATTAATACAAAAAACACATAAGCAATATATATTCAATTAAAACAACACAAAATAGAATGTATATTTGGTACATTTTAAATGAAATTTGTTTTTGAAAAATACATACAATTTTTTTACTATACTTTCGCAAGCAGAGTACTGAAAAGTTGCTGCAGTAATGTCTTTCTATCGGCAAATGTTAATTTACACACATCCTGAAGCGATGAATTGCCGCAATTCAGACATATGGTGGCTGGCTTCTTCTTACGTGACGTTCTGCGATGAGGAACAGCTTTTACCACCACGGATTTGACAGCTATAGTAAATTTGACTGCAGGCCACTTATGTTTGACAGCCGGCAGCTGGATGGACGCAGCATGCTTCTTACGTTTGACNGCGCGCAGCACTACGTTGTCACGTAAAATCTTCGCCCGTAAAACCGACTTTACAGGCAACCATTTTTTTTATTATAAACTACATGCTGTATTACACATATACTCTTTCTGCAATTAATGCACTTAACACCTCAAGATAGTCCCTTTACCACAAGCAAATATAAATTTTCTTTTAAATTACTACACATTATTAGTCAAAGAAAATATTCATATACACATTTTTTTTTTTGGTTTCACATCAAGATATCCCTATTCTAAAATTACAACAAGTAAATATAAAATATTTTTCAATTAATACAAAAAACACATAAGCAATATATATTCAATTAAAACAACACAAAATAGAATGCATATTTGGTACATTTTAAATGAAATTTGTTTTTAAAAAATACATACAATTTTTTTACTATACTTTCGCAAGCAGGGTACTGAAAAGTTGCTGCAGTAATGTCTTTCTATCGGCAACTGTTAATTTACACACATCCTGAAGCGATGAATTGCCGCAATTCAGACATATGGTGGCTGGCTTCTTCTTACGTGACGTTCTGCGATGAGGAACAGCTTTTACCACCACGGATTTGACAGCTATAGTAAATTTGACTGCAGGCCACTTATGTTTGACAGCCGGCAGCTGGATGGACGCAGCATGCTTCTTACGTTTGACGGCCGACAACTGGACGCCCTCCTTAGTAATGTCAATTACAACAACAGAGTTGGCAGGAACTGTATGTTCAGCTAGCACCAAAGGGTCTTGAGGAAGGTGAACTCTTATTGCATCATGCAATAAAACGTGAGTTATCACCATGTCCGAACCTCATGGCAGGGGAGTGTCTGTTCGCATATAGTTAACAACACAACTCCCGAGAATATTGCATTCGACCATCTGCTGACAGTGTTCGTACGATGTTCGGTTGTGGTCAAGCAGCCAATGCGCTATACCGTCACACTGTTCGCTGTACGTTCTTGGCTCGTCAGCGGTCTCGCCATCACAGACATAGGTTATGATGCTGTTACCAGGCGTTGCACTGCTGTAGGCTGTCTCTGGGCGAAATGGTACGTTCATCTTGAGCTGACTGGTGCCGACTGGTAGGAAAACATGGCGTTTATATAGCATATACACTGCGTTGGCATTATTTCAGAGCTTTTTGAACAATAACAGTCAAATACGTGCATAAATGTCATACATTACCTGACAACATTTACCCTTGCTGTGACATGTCATTTTGCCCTCAGCCACCGTGCTGCTGTCTGCTTCAACGTTAATGTTATTGTATATGTTTTATTAACCTTCACTTATATACAGTTTCAATTGAAGACACAACATACCTTAGCAGCGCAGGGTAGAACGTATGTGCTGCCACATTCTTCCAGCGTGCTCGTATGTATGTGGCCTGTACATTCTTCGGTCCAGCAGTACGTTGATCCAGTATCAACTTCTCGCAAGGTAAAGTGCACCGTTCTCGGTGCGCAGTTCTGTAATATCTTCACATTCAGTATGTACTGCGAGAATACGTCCGTTTTCAGGTAGCTTACTTTTGGGTCGGAGATTGTAGATGGCACACTGGTCGGACTTGCAGCAGGGTAGAATATCATAATAAAAGTTATCGCAAGTGTCCTGATAACCCCAAAAATGATTTTCAGAGTCGCATATTTGTACTTGCTTGTGTTCCAGCTCTGGTTTAAACACGACTCTTCTATATCCGGTAAAGTATTTCTCGTACGTGTTCACGCCTTCCGGCAGAAATGCAACACAGTTACGTATGTTAAACGTATTACACGATCCACTGATGACTACTCCAGCTCTACTCGTCGCTCTTCTTATATTGTAGCCAGGTACATCTCGCATGTTAATGGTGAACACATTATCCTCCACGTAATTTTACCTCTGTTCATGTAGGTTGTATGGTGGTCGCCGGTACAGCACTCGGCCCAGCGGGTAATTTACCTTCGATATAGTCCAACACATGCCATGTCTTTATCAAAAGTGCATTAAGACAAGGGCACACATGGTTATGTTTACATGCATCACATGTGTGTTCTAGATGTTTTTATATTTCTCTCTTAACCTTATAAACGACGCGTACTCACACTCAGTTTGTAGATCGCAGAGTTTTATTTTAGTGATGCAATAATTGCTTAAATATCGCTTCTGCTCCGGCCCAGCTACAAAGACTGTACCATTCTCGTTTAAAGCAGAGACAAGTACACTGCAACCTTTATCATATTCCAAATCTCCCTCACTCCAATTGAGACCATGATGGAATTTTTCCAGCCAGATATTAGTTACTTTGCTTTTCACATACAGCTCATGCCGTGGACACGGCGATCNCGTTTAAAGCAGAGACAAGTACACTGCAACCTTTATCATATTCCAAATCTCCCTCACTCCAATTGAGACCATGATGGCATTTTTCCAACCAGATATTAGTTACTTTGCTTTTCACATACAGCTCATGCCGTGGACACGGCGATTGGAATGTATGCATATCCATGCGACCGTCAATGTATGATATACAAATACGTTAAATAATAAAACCCTGCTGCGAGACACAACCCTGAATGTTCACGTATATTATGACGGTTGGAGAGAGAATGGCCTATAGATGTAACTCACGTCTGTATTTTAACTACTCTGTCGCGCAGTGTCGTGTAGTGTAATATCAATAGATGAATTTGATAATACAATTCCTGTTAATCGCACATTATATGTGACTAGTCTGTCGTGAATTATTAAGGCGTATGCCTGGGTGAAGGCCAGAATGTTATCTGCTGCAGTTATTTCAATCCTGCAGTCTACAACCCCAGATTTTAAGCGATGGTCTTGTTTGCTAACGTAAAACACTAGTAAGTATGCTGTGCTCATGAACATGTTCGGTTCTAGAGTGGGGGCTTGTGTTTGACCGTAGTAAGAGCATTGAAAGTCTGCGTACATTAGGTACGGCACCATATACACACCGTTTGCGAAATATATTTTTAGTTGTCCATATTGATAGGCCTCGGAGTTACGTTCTTAATATTTAGGAATTTCGAACAATCCTTATTGATCACGTTCCATTTACCTATCTGAAACACTACAATTATATATCTTGGTTTCTCACTTGTGAAACTAGTTTTCACGTACCAATTTACACTTACGGAGCTCAGCACGCTAGGATATGTTTCTAAACTCCAAGTACGAAACACTATATCAACATTCCTTCCTTTTTCTGCATATTAAAAAATTTTTACGCATTCCGACATACTCACTTGTACGTGTGGTAGTAACCAGTCAATAGAAAGTATTGAGAGTGTGGTTGCTTCTGCACCGGTGTCCTGGAGTGCATTCGTATGAGTGTTGGCCATTTGCATAACTATCTCCTGCTTGGAATTAATAATCACATGCCTGTAGTCTTCCGCGAACCCTAACAGCATAGCTAGGAAAATACACACTTCAAATTTACCTTTGGCATTGACAGGAACCTTAAAGTCTTCTTCGATTCCCCAGCAAGCCATTTTGGTGGCTGGCAGTTGGTTATGTGTTAATGAAAGGTAATTCTTTATAGTTGCTGTGATTCCAACATCACGAGTTGCATCTACTTCGCTCACATTCAATTCGTAGGAGATTCAATTAATCATGTGAAGTATACCATTTATAATGATTTTAGTCACTGCTGGAAGTGCATTACCTGCCCTTGTCAGCATACTCCGAAAGCGCAAATAAGAATTACACTGTGCTGTGTAAATATCTTGGTTTTGCACGGGCATCCGTACCTCTGACGAGGCTATGTACGGGCCTGGAAGATATGGCGAGTACATGTAGATTTTCACCTTTGTTATTGCGTCTTCATATCCTACCGGCTCTCCGACGTTTAAGATTTCCGCATCCATACGTACTCTTAATCGTTAATCCTAATGTGGTAAAGAAACATGCGTTTTCAGATGTTAGCGGACTGCGTGCTTGCCTCGTATTGACTTTAGGCATGAGGTGATAAGGTCTTTTTTTGTTTTCGCATGCTTAATTTTCAGCCCCATCTTTCTGCAAATGTAAACGCACGGTTATTTCCTCACCTCGAAAANCTCAGCACGCTAGGATATGTTTCTAAACTCCAAGTACGAAACACTATATCAACATTCCTTCCTTTTTCTGCATATTTAAAAAATTTTACGCATTCCGACATACTCACTTGTACGTGTGGTAGTAACCAGTCAATAGAAAGTATTGAGAGTGTGGTTGCTTCTGCACCGGTGTCCTGGAGTGCATTCGTTTGAGTGTTGGCCATTTGCATAACTATCTCCTGCTTGGAATTAATAATCACATGCCTGTAGTCTTCCGCGAACCCTAACAGCATAGCTAGGAAAATACACACTTCAAATTTACCTTTGGCATTGACAGGAACCTTAAAGTCTTCTTCGATTCCCCAGCAAGCCATTTTGGTGGCTGGCAGTTGGTTATGTGTTAATGAAAGGTAATTCTTTATAGTTGCTGTGATTCCAACATCACGAGTTGCATCTACTTCGCTCACATTCAATTCGTAGGAGATTCAATTAATCATGTGAAGTATACCATTCATAATGATTTTAGTCACTGCTGGAAGTGCATTACCTGCCCTTGTCAGCATACTCCGAAAGCGCAAATAAGAATTACACTGTGCTGTGTAAATATCTTGGTTTTGCACGGGAATCCGTACCTCTGACGAGGCTATGTACGGGCCTGGAAGATATGGCGAGTACATGTAGATTTTCACCTTTGTTATTGCGTCTTCATATCCTACCGGCTCTCCGACGTTTAAGATTTCCGCATCCATACGTACTCTTAATCGTTATTCCTAATGTGATAAAGAAACATGCATTTTCAGATGTTAGCGGACTGCGTGCTTGCCTCGTATTGACTTTAGGCATGAGGTGATAAGGTCTTTTTATTGTTTTCGCATGCTTAATTTTCAGCCCCATCTTTCTGCAAATGTAAACGCACGGTTATTTCCTCACCTCGAAAATTAATCTAACGAATTTCTTGGTCTACAATGGAAACAATTACTTCCTGTACGTTCTCTCTCACGACCAGCACGTATATGGGCATTGTTGTCATGCTCACTAGTTTAAATCTTGGTGGGGGACGTTAGCAAAGAATTCATGGAATGTCTGGCTCGGTTTACTGTTTAAAAACGAACCTATAACAAAATTACAGTTTATTCTGATAAAATTCATGGGAAATATATTTACAGGTAGGGTAGATTCGTGAGTTTTATTCGCCTCGTATTTAGCGTTTTCAAAATCCGGCATGGTTGCGAGAGTATCATTTTGTTTAAAGTCTACCTGGGCTGTACAACGCATTTCGCTGTGCAGAGTGTTAGAATTTACTCGTAATGCTAAGGTAACGTCCAGCCCAATTCCCGTTTCAGATACTCGGCTATACCCACAATCTNTTTTATTCGCCTCGTATTTAGCGTTTTCAAAATCCGGCATGGTTGCGAGAGTATCATTTTGTTTAAAGTCTACCTGCGCTGTACAACGCATTTCGCTGTGCAGAGTATTAGAATTTACTCGTAATGCTAAGGTAACGTCCAGCCCAATTCCCGTTTCAGATACTCGGCTATACCCACAATCTNATTAGAATTTACTCGTAATGCTAAGGTAACGTCCAGCCCAATTCCCGTTTCAGATACTCGGCTATACCCACAATCTTGTATGAGCCAGTGGGGAGACACACCTCTCGTATATTAGTGTCTCCCTTATCATATCAGAACATACAATTACGTTCATCAATGTTTGGTACTGAAAAAACATGTTTGAAAATCTATCACGACTACAGACCACACACCCGCCAGGCTTAGCAGTGGAAAATGCACGGACCGTAATTCCGAGGTATTGCCTGTTACTATCAGAGTAAGTGACATGACTGGTACCTTGGCAATATTGCCTTGACTGTAAGTAAGAAGGAAGCGCAAGCACAGCTGACCGCAGCTCCAGTCCCACGGATGTTGTTCTATCTTGTGGTTGTAATAAATTGTAGAACCTTTAAAATATTTTTTTCAATTTGGGTGGGGCCCTTAAGTTTCCGTAGCTATCGTTATATTGTACTGTGTTCACATTATTTTTATACGCAGTCCAATGAGTCCCAGGCCCGTAACTCATATCTAAATTTACTATGCCACATTCTACCTTTTTCGGGCATCGCAGCAATCTATATATCCCCCGAAAATGATGTATTTTTAATTTTCGTGAAAATTTATGCAAATCTATATTTGTTAATGGACAGTTAGGTAGTTCACTTAGGACTTTCTCTTTCGTCGCCTCCATTTTGAGCNATGCAAATCTATATTTGTTAATGGACAGTTAGGTAGTTCACTTAGGACTTTCTCTTTCGTCGCCTCCATTTTGAGCGTCGCTCCATTTTGAGCCTCCACCACGGTTCGAATGCAAGTAAAACACTTTTCCTGTTTTTATTTACGCTGGCAATATTTTCCATTTTTTATTGTGACATCATTGTTCAGCTAAGCGTTTATTATCGTCCTTAGCACTATTCACAGCTCGCGCAATTCCGTTAGCCCCTCCAATTAGACTACCCAACACCCCTAGAGCTGGTAAAATGAACAGTAGTAACCCTCCGCGTTTAGCCTTCCTATGAGTACGCTTATTCCTTCCAAACTTGATTCCCATCCCGCGTTTAACTTTGGAATTCATAATTTTAGAAACCCCCCAAGCGGCCAGGTATTTGCCGAGCTAAGAGTTGGCAGAACCAGCTATTGCTTTGGCTGTATTCGCAAGAATAGTGTCTGCAGTGTGTCGGTCTTTCAAATGATTACTAGTGGCATACACAATGTCGTGTTCCTTGCACGCAGTGTCTAGAGTATTAACAGGCACGCCTCCTCTCTGTATTCTTAGCGCCAGACACGCACCAGGCCCGCAAAATTCGTATCCTGGTATATGAGCTTCAAATGGAAGATTATTTATTAACGTATGTACCAGACCAGCTCCTTTCTTGGCAGTCTTATTCCCACGAGGCATAACATGAAACTGATTGTTAAATTGGATAGTATAATTGTTTTATAAGATATATGAATGGATTTGAACATTGCCTGGTCGGTGTGCGTGACGTCTATAAGCAAGGCACTGCAGTGTTGGCAGGCTGTTGACAATATTTTCCCCTCCTTCCACCTCACTTCACTACTGGATGTTTTTCCTCCCTGTCTGAGCGACTGCAGTCCTCGCTATTTTGTCTCCTCGCACACGTCTCCCCTACCAGATGCATGGCGAGCGGGCCATTTGGCGCTGTGTAGGCCGCAGGGTGCGACCTTCCCCACTACACACCTCACCAAACGAGTGGGCTACTTCCCCACCCCACACCTCCTGCCACCGAACGAGCGCATGTTTTGCCTGTCTGACACAACAACTTTTTTTTATATCTGGAAACAAAATTAATTTTTTCTAAGATCTGATTTGAGAATCCAACTATTGTGATGTTTATGAAATCCTAGCCATTTCAGGAATGCTGTCATCTCTAGTAGGTAAATTTTTTTCGGCCAAATAAGTATCAGGACATTTGGTTACCTGTATTTCTTACTCATAAAACGAACCTTTAACCTGCTCCTCATTAAAATCTTCAAACTCATACATTTGTGGTTTGTAATACAGGATCTTTGCAAAGTGAAATAACTCTACAGACCAATTCGGAAAGTATCGCTTAGAGAACAGATTTTTAGTGAGTGAAATACGTATGGAATCGCCCACCTTTGCTTTCTGTTTCCTAGAATCTAGAACCTTTGTATGTTTAAACACGGTTGATGGCAGCGAATCATCTTTAACGCCTCCCGGACGCATACAAATTTTTCTATGTATTCTATTATTGTAATTCCTAATCAAACGAGATAACATATCCAGCCAAGCATAACTTCCTCTCACTGAGAATTCACGTCACATACGATTTTTCAGAGTTATGTTAAACCATTTCACTATAAACACTTTTTTCTCGCTAAATGTACTGTAATGGTTAATGTTATTCTGTTTCATTAGTGAATGGAATGGTTTATTGTAGAATTCCTTGCCCAAGTCTGTCTGAATATTTCTCGGCGATCCCTTATCGTTTAAAACTGTTTTCATAGCCCNGTAGAATTCCTTGCCCAAGTCTGTCTGAATATTTCTCGGCGATCCCTTATCGTTTAAAACTGTTTTCATAGCCCTGACAACGTCACTTCCCATATTACATCTGATGGGGACATCCCACGTAAATTTACTGTAACAATCGATTACAATTAACATATATTTATAGTCTTTATTTGCAGAAGCGTACGGAATCATTTCCACCAGATCTGCCTGATACAGACCGCATAGCCCAAACAACACTACACATCTTCTAATGTAATTTCTTCATGCTGGTTGGTGTATTTCAGCTGCAATCGCTGCATGAGACATTTTTTCAGTACATTTACCCTCATTCACGTAATTATTCCACTATATTCACAATATCATTGGTATGTGAACTATTTTTGGNATGCAAATCTATATTTGTTAATGGACAGTTAGGTAGTTCACTTAGGACTTTCTCTTTCGTCGCCTCCATTTTGAGCATCGCTCCATTTTGAGGAGCCTCCACCACGGTTCGAACGCAAGTAAAACACTTTTCCTGTTTTTATTTACGCTGGCAATATTTTCCATTTTTTATTGTGACATAATTGTTCAGCTAAGCGTTTATTATCGTCCTTAGCACTATTCACGGCTCGCGCATTTCCGTTAGCCCCTCCAATTAGACTACCCAACACCCCTAGAGCTGGTAAAATGAACAGTAGTAACCCTCCACGTTTAGCCTTCCTACAAGTACGCTTATTCCTTCCAAACTTGATTCCCATCCCGCGTTTAACTTTGGAATTCATAATTTTAGAAACCCCCCAAGCGGCCAGGTATTTGCCGAGCTAAGAGTTGGCAGAACCAGCTATTGCTTTGGCTGTATTCGCAAGAATAGTGTCTGCAGTGTGTCGGTCTTTCAAATGATTACTAGTGGCATACACAATGTCGTGTTCCTTGCACGCAGTGTCTAGAGTATTAACAGGCACGCCTCCTCTCTGTATTCTTAGCGCCAGACACGCACCAGGCCCGCAAAATTCGTATCCTGGTATATGAGCTTCAAATGGAAGATTATTTATTAACGTATGTACCAGACCAGCTCCTTTCTTGGCAGTCTTATTCCCACGAGGCATAACATGAAACTGATTGTTAAATTGGATAGTATAATTGTTTTATAAGATATATGAATGGATTTGAACATTGCCTGGTCGGTGTGCATGACGTCTATAAGCAAGGCACTGCAGTGTTGGCAGGCTGTTGACAATATTTTCCCCTCCTTCCACCTCACTTCACTACTGGATGTTTTTCCTCCCTGTCTGAGCGACTGCAGTCCTCGCTATTTTGTCTCCTCGCACACGTCTCCCCTACCAGATGCATGGCGAGCGGGCCATTTGGCGCTGTGTAGGCCGCAGGGTGCGACCTTCCCCACTACACACCTCACCAAACGAGTGGGCTACTTCCCCACCCCACACCTCCTGCCACCGAACGAGCGCATGTTTTGCCTGTCTGACACAACAACTTTTTTTTATATCTGGAAACAAAATTAATTTTTTCTAAGATCTGATTTGAGAATCCAACTATTGTGATGTTTATGAAATCCTAGCCATTTCAGGAATGCTGTCATCTCTAGTAGGTAAATTTTTTTCGGCCAAATAAGTATCAGGACATTTGGTTACCTGTATTTCTTACTCATAAAACGAACCTTTAACCTGCTCCTCATTAAAATCTTCAAACTCATACATTTGTGGTTTGTAATACAGGATCTTTGCAAAGTGAAATAACTCTACAGACCAATTCGGAAAGTATCGCTTAGAGAACAGATTTTTAGTGAGTGAAATACGTATGGAATCGCCCACCTTTGCTTTCTGTTTCCTAGAATCTAGAACCTTTGTATGTTTAAACACGGTTGATCGCAGCGAATCATCTTTAACGCCTCCCGGACGCATACAAATTTTTCTATGTATTCTATTATTGTAATTCCTAATCAAACGAGATAACATATCCAGCCAAGCATAACTTCCTCTCACTGAGAATTCACGTCACATACGATTTTTCAGAGTTATGTTAAACCATTTCACTATAAACACTTTTTTCTCGCTAAATGTACTGTAATGGTTAATGTTATTCTGTTTCATTAGTGAATGGAATGGTTTATTGTAGAATTCCTTGCCCAAGTCTGTCTGAATATTTCTCGGCGATCCCTTATCGTTTAAAACTGTTTTCATAGCCCTGACAACGTCACTTCCCATATTACATCTGATGGGGACATCCCACGTAAATTTACTGTAACAATCGATTACAATTAACATATATTTATAGTCTTTATTTGCAGAAGCGTACGGAATCATTTCCACCAGATCTGCCTGATACAGACCGCGTAGCCCAAACAACACTACACATCTTCTAATGTAATTTCTTCATGCTGGTTGGTGTATTTCAGCTGCAATCGCTGCATGAGACATTTTTTCAGTACATTTACCCTCATTCACGTAATTATTCCACTATATTCACAATATCATTGGTATGTGAACTATTTTTGGGCTGTTGTGATGCAATGAGTAGACGTAGGCATGCCACTAACTTATTTACATCGTCCCAGTAAACGTACTCGAGCTGACTGCTATGATCGAGTTTTGAACTCATTCCCGAACCGCTAGATATTCCAATGTCCGGAAACAGCTCTGACACAATGTCAAATTTCGGGTGTGATTCATCCTTATATGCGTTGCTAGTCGCGTCATTATTGGTTAATTGCGCACTCATGATAGAAGGAATTTTTTTAATATTGATTAAGAGCTTCTCGCGAGAATTCGCCTGTCTGCGTTTTAATAATAGTTCGTAAAGGGCGTGCATTATTTAATTATCAATCTGTACATTATCATAAGGTAGGAAAAAAATTTGTTTGTTGCCCAGAAACCATTTTTTATTCCTCGTGTANGGCTGTTGTGATGCAATGAGTAGACGTAGGCATGCCACTAACTTATTTACATCGTCCCAGTAAACGTACTCGAGCTGACTGCTATGATCGAGTTTTGAACTCATTCCCGAGCCGCTAGATATTCCAATGTCCGGAAACAGCTCTGACACAATGTCAAATTTCGGGTGTGATTCATCCTTATATGCGTTGCTAGTCGCGTCATTATTGGTTAATTGCGCACTCATGACAGAAGGAATTTTTTTTATATTGATTAAGAGCTTCTCGCGAGAATTCGCCTGTCTGCGTTTTAATAATAGTTCATAAAGGGCGTGCATTATTTAATTATCAATCTGTACATTATCATAAGGTAGGAAAAAAATTTGTTTGTTGCCCAGAAACCATTTTTTATTCCTCGTGTACTGTAAACACCGTATATCCCGTCATTAAAACACTTTGTATAAGAAGCGAGATAATTAAGGACAGTGGCCGAGTGAGAACTGTCCTTTTTTTTAGGTTTTAATTCTCCCAAAGAGACTTCGTCCGGAATTGACTTTAATTCATTGTCCGAGTCAGTCTTCACGCCAGGGAAAATAGGTTGTTTATTTAGCGCATCCAGTCGTGATGTAATTGGCTGAAAAGCTGTTCTAGTACGGCATCACACTCCATACGCACCCGCTTGGCCTGCGGATACTTGCCACGCACACTTGCAATAACATTGTGTAAATCCTCCACAGCTGCAGCCATTATACTAATGGACCAAAGTGTAATGTATTAACTTTATATATTAGACAACTGCTCTATGGGCAATCAGATTGACTATTCTATCCTTCAATGTATTGAGTTGTTTGAGAATGGCAGTACATATGTGCTCGCAATGTTGCCATTTTTCATCGTTCATGTGCAAATCATTTCAATAACATACAATCATGTGTTGTATAAGTTCCTCTATATCCGCCAGTCCTGCACTCAAACTTTGGTTATGTCCATCCAATTCATCGAGCATATTTATAGTATGTTTATTAGTCATTCCCTCAAAAATTATGCTGAGTTTGGTTTCCAAGCTACCTATGCTCTTCAACACTACACATAGTGTGTTTAGCATACCTACACTTTTGCCAGATGTATTTAGTTGCTCGTCTAGTTTAGTGGAGAGGCTTGCAAACCCCTTACCAACGGTCTGTTCGACTGCAGTGAGATTGGTGTCCACACTTCTAAGCTTGCTTGCACTCTCATTCGCTAGGTGCAAATTATCTCTCAATGTTGCCACGAGGGTTGTAAGGGATCTATAAACCACATGATCACCTAAATCTACCAGCTGTGCTTCCATGGCAGGTAGCTTGCTTCCCACTAGGCTTAGCATGCTATTAGTTAAAGCCTGAAAATGTTTTGTCACTGTAATGGACAACACACTGACAAGATCTAGGTTACATTCTAACTTCTTACTTATATCATCCAGCATAGCCTTGTCATTAAGGTGGCTGTATAGTTTAGCTGCAAGACTACTAACTTGCTCACCTACATCGTTAATTTTCTTCTCTATAGCTGAAACCGTACCTCCTATCGCACCAAGTTTCTGAATATCATCTGATAATTTGCGCAGCTGGTCGTCCAGCTTGGTAGACAGTATGTTCGTGTTGGCGAACAGACGGCCCTACATAGCGACGAGGTTCCATTCCAGCTTCTTATCTACATTCCTCTCGGGTTTTGCTTTAAGGTACTCACCAAGTATTGCAGTGAAGCCTGCTCTAACTATAGCACCGATCTTCTCTCTTACATTGTCGATTTTCTTCTTCACGACCGAAATCCTACCCCCTATCGCGTTCAATTTCATTTCATCTCCGGATCAGTTGTGTAGCTGAGCCTCCATTTTGGTAGACAATACGTTCGTGTTGCCGGTCAGCCTACCTTCCACTGCTTCGATTGCATCCCCGCCAGTAAAGGCGTCAGTTGGGATACATTTTCTATTAATGTTGTGAGCCTCAAACCCATGTTTGTGGTGAGTATATTAGTATCGAAAAGACGACTTTCCACAGTAGCGAGTTTCCCACCCACTGCAGATAGTTTCTTAACATCTTCGGACAATGCATGCAATTCACTTGAAACTGCCGTATGAATTCTGCTGGCTATACACTCTCCCATACCACTCAGCGATGTCTCTAAAGTGGTGATTCGTGTCATACCTGCCAATAATGTGCGCAAATGCATCTCGATACTAGTTTGAAGTGTTGTCACTGACCACAATGCTTCCGATGTAACGCTTCGTACGAAGGATACATTTGCGGCATCACCATCATGTTTAGGGCTGCCTAAATTCTTTGCTCGTTTCCCTCCGAAACTGAAATTTCCATCGTTAATAGATATGNACGCTTCGTACGAAGGATACATTTGCGGCATCACCATCATGTTTAGGGCTGCCTAAATTCTTTGCTCGTTTCCCTCCGAAACTGAAATTTCCATCGTTAATAGATATGATACAGCTTTCTGGCCCCTGCTTCAGATAGCTATGGCCGAATTTGGATACGAAGTAACTCATTCTTCACTGACGATCAATAATGAACTGGTNCCTGCCAATAATGTGCGCAAATGCATCTCGATACTAGTTTGAAGTGTTGTCACTGACCACAATGCTTCCGATGTAATGCTTCGTACGAAGGATACATTTGCGGCATCACCATCATGTTTAGGGCTGCCTAAATTCTTTGCTCGTTTCCCTCCGAAACTGAAATTTCCATCGTTAATAGATATGATACAGCTTTCTGGCTCCTGCTTCAGATAGCTATGGCCGAATTTGGATACGAAGTAACTCATTCTTCACTGACGATCAATAATGAACTGGTCAAAACCTCTACAGTACCGCCCCTTATTAAGTGGAAAATCTTTTGCTAACAGTAGGAAACTGTGAGGTTCGCGCCAGCAATGAGAGCACATTTATTTAAACCTGTCAAATGACATATCAGTATTCACATGGTCAGACTAAATAGGGTGTAAATTCAGGTCGTCCATACAAAATAGGACTATGAAATTAGAGTTGTCACATAGAAGATGTTTCGGCATTTGTGAATACGTTTGACATAGGTAAATATAATCCACTGCTACATGGCATCCCATGCAAAAATATTTCTGCATTATCGTCGGTTTTTCGCATGCTACATCGTTGAAAGTAAATATAGAGTTCGGTAAAACTTTGCTTGGCTGTATGACTGAATTATTATCACTGCAGGGAAAATAACCAAGTCCAGCAACTGCTTGTGAAATTTGTGATAGTCGCAAGTACTTTGGCTGTTGAAGCAATTTTGTATATAGGTAAATATTTTCGAATCTAAGCCCATTGGGTTTCTCTAGGAGGCTGACAAGAACGCATGTTTTACTGCAATTGCTCGGTCCGACTATAATAACTCGTACGGTTCCTGGTAATAACTTTCCATGACGTTATTTAAAGCCATTTATTTCATCTTGGTAAACGCCAAAGATCTGTACAGGAAGCGTGGTTCGCTGCTGGGCGATCTCCATTGCACTGGTATGCAAATCAGTTAATCAGCATTATTTATGTATGTATAATTCTCAAATATTTAGTTAATTTTTTTTTGGGACAATAGAGATCGACTGGGATGCGGCCTGCCGGTCTCTTTGGAAGTGGACATTCGTGTTGTGTCAGTAAATTATAATTTTTTAAGGGTGTCACGATAACTTATTGTCTGGAGATCAAGAAATCCTTATAACTTAAGTGACTGTTGATTTGAAGACACCTCATTAACCTATCTGTTGGCTTAGAGACACTCTCGTTTATTTGTAGACAGTTCTTTTACTGTGGAGGAAAACTGTGTGTCTATAGCCATACTTTTAAAGGAAACAAGTTATACACATGCACACATATTACACAAGTGAAGAGTGTTTAATGAATGCATATGAATAATAATTCATTTAGCCCAAAATACTGACATTTGTATTAAATATAATGATAATGCAAACATTTATTAATAAATTCATACATGCTTCAATATCTATTATGTACACCTGAGAAAAAAATAGATCTCACAGTGGAATATACTACAAAGGTATTTAATTATTTTACTGTACAAGTTATACACATGCACCAACCAATACATATCACACAAGCAAGAGCGTGATGTAATAATAATAATACTTTAAACATATTTTCGTAAAATTCCTCAATCCCTCATTGCCCAAAAGAGGAGTCACGAGCCACATTGTGGAGTTATGAAAAATTTTTTTCTTAACACAACATTTTAAAAATAATTTGGGAAATTTTTAGGAAAAAGGGAAATTTTGTCGTTTTTTGGGGAAAAGGGGATATTTCGAGGGAAAAACGGGGAAAAAGACGTCACATGTTGACGTTTTCTTACCAAGGTTCGGTATGTCCGTGTGTCCGTGTCACGAAACTGGCATTGAATACCCTATTTCTAACTACTGACGAACGAAACGATTGCAATTCACCCGATAGATATAATGGGCTGTTCAGAAAAGGCAAATATGCTCAATGCTCAAGCGCTCAGAGGTGGGGGAAAATATCACGTGAACGGAGACCCATTTTTTATGCGAAATCACGCGCCAAGCGACAGGGCTACACTGAGACAATTTGAAAGAACTGCATCTGCAGGAAAGTGAGTGGGGGCAGCCTCAAACTGCGACAACTGAAAGAATTTGCATCACTGCAATCTGCATCTGGTCCGCAGAGAAACAATTTCATGGAACACCGGTCTGCAGGCTTCTAACAAGATTAACGTGGCTTTTAAAGCGCAGACCCAAAACTGAATTGAAATCAAGGTAACGGAAAAATATTCAAACTATAAAATAGTGACAAACAATTTTTAAATATACTGAAATAGTTAAATAACTTCGGTTATATAGCCAGATAACCCATATCTCAAAATATATAAAACTTTTACCATAAAACAAGAAGTGACATTAATAGATATCTGACAAATAGAATTCAATTACTAATTCAATAAATCTTAGATTGTTATAAAGGAGAATAAAGGTATTTTCTACAGCAAATAATTAAAATAATAAATCTAACGAGACATTTAGTAATATTACTCGCAATAGTTGTAACTGACTTAAAAGATGAAAATCAGTTTTCAAAATTCTCTAAGAACAGTGCCGCATTTTAAAACGGCACAGCGACAAAAATTGGAATCGTGTTTCATGAAACGAGCGATTTAGAATCAGTTCAAATGTTGTTGTCTCTGATGGAATCGCGCAAATGTAGCGTAGGTGGGCTGACGACGCGCTATACAGCGCAGCCGGGACAGTTTCTCTGTTTGCCTTGCTTTCATGTCGGCTGATCCGTGCACGAGACGCACGTCGGCCCGCTCCAATCGCGTGAATAACGTCCGACGCTTCCACGACCAGCTGCATGCACATGCTGACTTGCCAGCAGCCAGTCTCACTTCCACGTGAAAGCATGCTGGGAGCCGTAACTAGCCGGTATGTGGCTGGGCCTATCAGGTTAGTGCGTCAGGGGACCCGGCTGCTGTGCGTGGTCCCACCACGCTCGCGGTTCAACTGTCGAGTGTCAAGACGGCCGTGTTCCGCCCATGCCAACACGAGCTCGACTGATCAGGGTTAGCCTCGACTGCAGGCACAGAGTGAGATGAATCGTTGAGGTGACCGCCTGAGTAGGCCGCCGAACGGTGTGCAGAGCTCCAGTAGGAAACGTTTTATTTAAAAACCGTTCACCGTGTCTGAGTGAGATTTGCTTACGAGTAGCATTTAATAAACGTTACGCGTCTGTATACGTTTTCCAATTCCTACATTCCTCTCTAAAGAATGTTTTTGTGATAGTGAAAATGGCTGAAACGGGTGTTTTTGCGGTCCTTTTTAGGTATGAACATTCCGATACAAAACATAAAAAAAAAGAATGGGGACGTGCATCAAACATTGATTTTTATTATTACATCATTAACTGGTAGGGTCTCCGCTGAAAGTCTCATAGAGGTGCGTTATCGACGGCAAGACTGCACGCCAGTTCAGTGCTTTGCGCGTAGAGGAGATGGAGTGGGTGGTTGCAGTGTTGCCTACCACCGCAGGGCTACACCGCACCTGCGAAATTTCCAGTCGCGTTTTCTCGAAAACGGTTTACCGGAGCGAGTTTGTACAAGACGACCTTTTGACGCCATCTTGCCATAGTAAGCAATAATTTGCCATGCATTTTTAATTACCTGCTATTGTTCCAGAGTTACCTGCGAAAATAGGCACGAGGGGCAATTTGACCAACCCTTCGTCGTTTCTATTGGGGGCACGAAGTGATTTTAAAGATAGTAATATTTTTATATGTGAATTTAAAATTGACTACGGGTGTTGTTAAATGCTTGCCAAGGGGCTGGGACATCCGGGTAAGCGAGATTCTTGAGAAAAGTAAATATTTAATTACCACATGAAATTATGGACTCAGGTGTTGCAAATAAGGTGATTTTTGATGCGTGCTGTACACTGCACTTGTTTTCGTTGTCGCAACCAGTGTTAAGTAGTATTTAAATTCGGCTGCAGCGCTACGAACCATTCGCAAACTAGAACTGTAGCAAAGTCCACAAATCAGTTATCCACAGAGAGTATCGTTGGGCATTGAGATTCGCAGTGTACAGCACTGGCAAAGGAAAACCTTCGCATACGTCATGTACACAAATAGTGTGTGCGCATAACGCAAAATAATGTAATTTCTGCCAGTTATGTACACCGAGAGTGCCGGTGGGTAACTGATTCGTAAACCATGTTACTGGTCAAGGTTATGAATAGTTCACATCACTATATATGTATATATTTTCGTGGCCAGCTAAAGGCCGGTCACGCTTCCATATCACACTCACACCTGAATCCTTTTTGGGAAATGCAGGGGTATGAGAGTTTCCTTTGCACTAAGAAAAAGGTTTTGTTGAATCAAATAAATTTTGTTGGGCGCAACCAAATTAATGGTTTGTACAGATGCAATAGAATATTTTGTTGTTGAAAAGAAATTATTTGTTTTTCTTATTTGGCTGCCCCAAAAAAAGATTTGGTTTGTGCAAAGATTTGCTTGGCTCTACGTACATTAAATAGTTTCGGTTAATATGAAAAAATGTTGAAGTCCGGCTCGAGACTCGAACGGTACGCCTTAGCAAACTAAGCCAAAACAACTACTGATCGAATAGGAATGTTTTGAAGTACTTACATTTCGAATACTAAACAACATGAGCAGTTAAAATGTAAAGTGTTAAGACTTTAGTTTTCAGTTTCCTGTTGAACTTGATTTATTAGGATGTTTATACAAATATTAAGCACCAATAAATGCACTAACAAACATTGTTACTCTTCTAATTGACACATAAAATACAAACAAACTCTCCAACTGTAATTTCGAACGAAGACAATCAAATGAGTGGCCAAATGAAAATATATATAGTTGATTCATCTAAATATTTTGTTGACAGAGTAATTTATTTTGGCCCAATGTTTGGTTATTTCGAACATATATTTTGTTATATGATCAAAATTAATTTTTTTGGCTATATAGGTTGGTTTACTCAACAAAATATTTTGTTGGAGGCAACTAATTGTATCTTTTTGCCCTATAAAATATATATTTTGTTCTTTCTGACCACGCAACTTGTCACTTTTCTTTCACCTGGTTACAAGCAGTCTGTTTTTCTGATTTTGATTTATTTTAATTACTTTGCTGTCACATCACTACGTCGTATTGTTAACCATTCCTACTAAGACGCTGCCCGGAAGTTGAGGGTAGTCGCTGATGATCCGGTCTTGCACCCTGACTCTCCCAGCAACCTGGGGATTATTCTCTGTATTCTAATGGTATGCCGTATATAGCGGCACTATTCTAGTCTAGGTATTTTCATCTGTAAATCTTNGTGGCCAAATGAAAATATATATAGTTGATTCATCTAAATATTTTGTTGACAGAGTAATTTATTTTGGCCCAATGTTAGGTTATTTCGAACATATATTTTGTTAGACGATCAAAATTAATTTTTTTGGTAATAAAGTTTGGTTTACTCAACAAAATATTTTGTTGGAGGCAACTAATTGTATCTTTTTGCCCTGTAAAAANGAGGCAACTAATTGTATCTTTTTGCCCTATAAAAAATATATTTTGTTCTTTCTGACCACGCAACTTGTCACTTTTCTTTCACCTGGTTACAAGCAGTCTGTTTTTCTGATTTTGATTTATTTTTAATTACTTTGCTGTCACATCACTACGTCGCATTGTTAACCATTTCTACTAAGACGCTGCCCGGAAGTTGAGGGTAGTCGCTGATGATCCGGTCTTGCACCCTGACTCTCCCAGCAACCTGGGGCTTATTCTCTGTATTCTAATGGTATGCCGTATATAGCGGCACTATTCTAGTCTAGGTATTTTCATCTGTAAATCTTTCCTTCCGAGTTGGAACTGCGGCGAAGAGCGGGGCACGTGGACTGCTTTTCAATCCCCCTCCCCCGGGACCGGCCCATCAGTCTGAATTATTGTCTTTATCTCGTTTCCCATTTCCATTGGTCGAGTCTGCTTATTTAGGGTTCATGTTCCTGGTTTCTTGTCTCAAATAACTTAACTGAACATAATGTCTGCAACTTATTGGCCGTGACATTGAAACAAGATTTGTGTGTACTTAAGGCCCCTGCCTGTCCGGCGCTTAAACTGCGCTACAGAGTGTTTTAAATCATGGTTTTTTAATGAAACTAATAAAGGTGTCCCCAGTATGTTTACGTACGAAAATACATGCCCCAAGACAAGGAAGGAATGATACTTTTAAGTTGCCACGCATGCTGTAAATATTATTTTGAAGCCCTCCGATATAGTTAAAAACGGCTTTTTCACACTGCCGTATCTTAAAACATACCAGCCGGACACGAGTCAAACTACGCCAGGAGCCTATATTGATCTTTGCTACAGACGTTTCTTCAATAAAATGATAAGGTCATCGCTGAAACTGCCATTGGTACACGAAGCACTACGATAACACTGCACGCCAGTTCAGAGCCCTGCGCGTAGCGGCGACGACGCTCTTGTAACGCGTGCCAGTGTAACCCTTATAGCTGCCGCGCTTCTCCGCCAAAAAAAGGAGAACGATACAGGCAGGCAAGCCCCTTAATGCGGGTACCTGGACAAGAAAAGAAAGGTATTTAGAGGTTACATGATTTTAGCAGAGTGTCTCGGCTACCTTCCAAGATATCGCTTTGGAACAAAAAAAAAGCACTTTCCCTCCTCCACCCGAGCTACATTCCCACAAAAGTTTTTTTTTTTAATTCTCAATCCCCTGAAAATTACGGGAAAAATGAGGTTTATAGATTAAACAAAAATGCGGAATCTTATTTATATACTCCTTCTTGCCTCCCTTGTAGAATTATTTTTCACTTCGAAGGGCACAAAGAAAATTTTTTAAAACCAATATCTTTAAATGTCGCCGAAGAGTCGTTAACATTTTTTCCACTAGGGAAGCCCTTTAAAAACAACACTCACCAAAGAAATTCTTGTTTGCAACACGGGAATCCGTAAAGTTAAATTGGACCTGAAGGTGTCAGGTTCCTCCTCGAGTTACCGTCACATGCCTAGCCGCAGTCGTGTGCACCTGTTCTCTGAACAGAGTGTACGATGGCCCGGTGTTTGTTATGATGGCTTCTGGACGCTGCTCCGCCGCGTCGTCGCATCGCTGTTCCAGTAGATGGGATCTCTATGCATTCCCACTCCAAACTTGGGAACCATATCCGTTGCCCCCCCCCCCCAACAAAGCTCCACCAGGACAACACACCCCTACTCTAGTCTCGCGGAATTACCATAGAGATTGAGCGCCCCTCCGCGCAGTGGCGGACGCCGCTTCTCTGGGTGGCAACTTCACCCGACTTAGCGTTGTGCCGAAGACGTGGGGCTATAAAGGATTAGCGGACCTTCTCAGGATTCTGCTATAAGCCCTCCGCCCGCGTCCAGATATGTCCTTCGTAACCTTGTTTGCAGGAATATTTCCCCGCTGGTTAACATGTAGCAACGCTTGTTGCCGAGAGAGAGAGAGAGAGAGAGAGAGAGAGAGAGAGAGCGAGAGAGCTCTTAATGCTGTTGAATATACAGAGACGATGATGTTTTTGAAACTGTCTGTAGCATCACCTGAAGACGGCAGCAGATGTCAGCTCCCGAAACGTCGCGCGAATAATGTTTCTTTTTGTGCTAATTAACTTGTGTAACTGTTTTTATTCGTGTCTCTTTTATACACGTCGTGCTTGGACTGGATCATTTTTCGTGTTCTTGACGTAATTTGTATCGTTTGTGAATTGTGTTTTTCTTGTATAAATTAAACTCTTTTGTTGTATTTCACGTCTTCTTTGTTGCTTTCCTGTTTTTATTACGACTGAATCAATTTTCTTTATCCTTGTAACGTCTTGATTTATTCTTGTATTGTTTAAAATCTACCTACATTTTTGTTTTTAAATACTTTAATTTAAGTCCAGACAAAAAGTTGTGTTTTCTGTCTATTATTGAGATGTTGTGTCTTTTTATTGTCTTGTTAACTGTTTTACGATATTTTTTTGGTGGAACATTTTGTNGTCTATTATTGAGATGTTGTGTCTTTTTATTGTCTTGTTAACTGTTTTACGATATTTTTTTGGTGGAACATTTTGTCTCCATCCTTACGTAGGTACTAAGTTTTAATTTTTTGTATAATATTTGACATAGTTTTTAAATTTAATGTTTATTTTTTAATTGTTTTTCACAAATATTTTATATTAGTTATTGCATTTAAATTTTTTTATAACTTATCATTTTATTTGAAATTAATTTAACTTTGTGATTTTACCCGTAACTGTCTTCGGCATTGAATACAGCCCATTTAATTTCTGAGTTTTATGCAAAGCCACTTATCCTTACAATTTGAAAGACACTTCCAGAGGAGAGATGTCATCTAGCCGTAAAAACGGCACTGGAGTTCTATTGATCCAGTATGACATCAAAAGCGAATATTGACTTTAACTTTTGATGCTATATTAACTTTTGGTGACCACGTTTATCTTGAAAACAAGGAAAATGAAAACAAAACAAATATCCCCACGAATATAAATGTGAATTTTGCATATTGACTTTTGGTGTTTTTTACGTTTATCTCGAAAAAAAAAACCCCACCTCCAGAAAAACCAAAAAAATCACTACAAATATAACAGCTCACTTGCAATTAATTGAGAGCAAAAAGAGTGCCAGTGAACACAACATTCAGAAAATAATTGTGACATTAGAAGATAATATACCACACTTAGATCAAATACTATAAAACTAATGCAATGTCCGACGTTTCGCTCTAATGCAATTTGCCAGTTTTGTGCAGAAAGAACCCGATTGGGCCCGGACACTCAGTCAAGACTGATACTCGTCTTGGAACTTTCTAATAGCTTCGGGCATCTAATCCATTCATTATGCATACATCACACGCCAAACATTCCTCAATTGCGAAGCGTATTACCTCAGTCATAAAACGTACTTCGAACAAACTTCAAACATACTTTGAACATACCTCAGACAGACCGCAGGCATGACCTCTGATATNGTAAAACGTACTTCGAACAAACTTCAAACATACTTTGAACATACCTCAGACAGACCGCAGGCATGACCTCTGATATGTCTCTGAAATACCTCTGTTAAGACTCGAGACAGACCTCAGACAGACAACAAACGAGCCTCAGAGATATTTCAGATATACCACACACGTATCTCAAATGTTTTTATACCGATCTTAAGGACTATTTACCGACCATACCACAGATACACCTTAAACGAACCAGAAAACATATTTCAAGGATCCCTCAAAAATGCTTCAAACCTATGAAGCTCTTTGAACACATGCCATTCTTTTAGACTTGGGGGCAGAACGTAATATCACATTCATAATGCCGAATGCTTACGGCTAATGCAAACGTTGCCATAAAAAAGCAGAAGAGCTTGGTGCAAGAGTAAACACACAGTTCAATTATACATATCTCTTTATTTTCAACTTGTTTACTGCATGAGAACTTTTTATTTATGACCTTCAAAATGCTTACAGGTGATTCACAACCAACGTTTTGTATGTAGACGCTCTCTTTCATTTCACGGAGGATTGGAATTATCCCTGAGCAGCGCGGCGCACTGGAACAAACAAATTAATAACAACACAAATGTTTCGACTTTACAAAATTTACTCCACATCAGACACCTGGAAAACGAGCGTTCGCTCAAGTCGAACATTGTTGGCAACGCGGTAATTTCCCCAGATACATCTTGACATAGCCCGTTTACCTTCGTCCTTGTACGCTCTCTCACTTTTTATCATNCGCGGTAATTTCCCCAGATACATCTTGACATAGCCCGTTTACCTTCGTCCTTGTACGCTCTCTCACTTTTTATCATGGCTGTACTTTATCCAGTGCCATAATTATATAGGCGAAGCCGAAACTACAGTATACACCGCAACAGATTTCGTGTTGTCACACTATTTTAACATTTATTTCAGCGTAATTTATTAATGATGCCTTTATCTTACTCCATTAGTTTGGACTTCAGAAATTTCTCCAATAATTAAATATTATAAGAGTATTTTGCAACCGACTGCTCTATTTTTGTCTTAATATTTATTTAACACATATTTTAAATAGTTTCTCAATGCAGTGTGCCAAGCGTTNCGCGGTAATTTCCCCAGATACATCTTGACATAGCCCGTTTACCTTCGTCCTTGTACGCTCTCTCACTTTTTATCATCGCTGTACTTTATCCAGTGCCATAATTATATAGGCGAAGCCGAAACTACAGTATACACCGCAACAGATTTCGTGGTGTCACACTATTTTAACATTTATTTCAGCGTAATTTATTAATGATGCCTTTATCTTACTCCATTAGTTTGGACTTCAGAAATTTCTCCAATAATTAAATATTATAAGAGTATTTTGCAACTGACTGCTCTATTTTTGTCTTAATATTTATTTAACACATATTTTAAATAGTTTCTCAATGCAGTGTGCCAAGCGTTAATAAATCATTATTTTTGCTGACAACACCTAATCTACATGGCTTACTAAAGGCTTTGTGCCATTTTTGCAGTTTGTGATTTTTTTTACGTACGCGACATGTTCATGATACTAAGTCTGCAGTCTATTACAAACAAAAACTATGAATATTTTCCTCCAAGCTGTGTCTGTACAACCAGTTTAAGACATTTGAAAACCCATACTATATATTATAACAAGGTTGGGGTTTGCCTATAATTTTAGAACAAAGCTAACACCATTAACAAGTATAAACTACACGATAAAAATCTGTAAGCTGAGGTAAGTGAATCCTAAAACTGTTGCAGTTTTCCGATATGTGGTCTATGTTATTACGAGGACAGTATTGCATTCCAATTGCGAGTTCATTCGTTGTTANGACATTTGAAAACCCATACTATATATTATAACAAGGTTGGGGTTTGCCTATAATTTTAGAACAAAGCTAACACCATGAACAAGTATAAACTACATGATAAAAATCTGTAAGCTGAGGTAAGTGAATCCTAAAACTGCTGCAGTTTTCCGATATGTGGTCTATGTTATTACGAGGACAGTATTGCATTCCAATTGCGAGTTCATTCGTTGTTANCTGCAGTTTTCCGATATGTGGTCTATGTTATTACGAGGACAGTATTGCATTCCAATTGCGAGTTCATTCGTTGTTATTACTGTATGTTGGTGACGTACATCAGCCATTCCAAATCCTTCATGGAGAAAGTAATATCAATTGTAACAACGCTGAGTTCCTCGAAATGCGTGTAATATTCTTATTTTGTGCTTTTGTTGGTGTGAACTCCATGCTGCTCCCTCCACGAATACTCCCTTCTCCTAGCTCAGTTTTGCCAACTCAATGGAAGAAGTTTCAGCCACTAGTTTTGCAGGGACGCCAACTTCACCAATTTCCTACAACTACCTTAAACTAGTTACAGTATACATAGCGACGCACTTAGTAGTGCGCGTGGCTTAGTGTTCAGTTGCACACCCTACATTCCTAATGACTGTGTAGTAANCATAGCGACGCACTTAGTAGTGCGCGTGGCTTAGTGTTCAGTTGCACACCCTACATTCCTAATGACTGTGTAGTAAGTGCCGGAACATTAAAACTTGCTATGCAGTTAAACGTTATATATTAGGAGCAAAATTTAAACTTGACTACATTAAATTAAATTTTCTTTACAAACATTTTACTTCAAAACATCGGTCACCAATACGAACACAAAATGTTTTCGAAGTGCTGATGGATTGCCTTTGGCATTGAAATGACAATTTAAATTGTAGATTTTTTAGGTAAATTACCATTCTGATAGCCAAACAAATTTTCGAAGACTATACGAAACATGATAACACGTATCTTCACTAGTGCAGCTAGTTTCAGTGACGAAACATTTATTTCAATTTATNCTAGTGCAGCTAGTTTCAGTGACGAAACATTTATTTCAATTTATTTAAGAACTGTTTTAAAAAGTATAGGAGATTTAGCACGAACTGTCAGGCGAGGAACAAATAACATGTTTTACAGTCCTTCATTTAAGCGCATAATTTATGGGCGCGCAATCATCAAGGCACTTTCACCAGTAACTACAAATGGAAATCGCGCTAAGTGTTATGGGGCTACGGTGGTGTAACCGTCACAAATCTCACTTCCCACGGCGGCGAACCGGTTTCTATCCCCACATGTGGGAAACAAGGTGGACGTTGCCTTTAGTAGTTGGGTTTTGGTCGGTATACTTGGAGCCGCGGTGGTATAGTGGTTAGACTACTCGCCTCCCACCTAGGCCAAATGGGTTCGATTCCCAGCGGGATCACTCCTGGATTTTCGCATGTGGGAATCGTGCCGGACGATGCCGCTGGTCAGCGGGCTTTCTCGGGTATCTACCGTTTCCTCCACCCTCTCATTCCGGAGCTGCTCCATACTTACCTCGTTTCACCCTCATCGGCTCTCAAGGCCTCGCTGTTACAAGCAGCCAAAATCTCTCCACTCCACTCGGGATATTTCCATCCCCGCGAACATTACGATCTGTCACTTCTCTGTCTGCAACTCGCGTCACCCCCATCAACCACTCCAAAATATTTCAATCCCACAAATTTACACAGTAGAATCATTGCCGCTAAGAAAATTAAGCAATGGTGCTACGAAAACCACTGCAGAAATAGTAGGCAAACACCACGTAGGAATAATCTGTATTATAATTGTTTTTGACGTATTAAATTGACACATTCTTCCACATTCGCGTCAAATACAAATGCTCACAGGGAGTTATAAACTCACGTGTAAATGTGTTGCTTCATTAGCGGGAACACAGGATAAAGTCACGTGTTGCTTCACTAGCGGGAACACAGGATAAACTCACTTGTAAACGTGTTGTTTCACTAGTGGGAACACAGGATAAACTCACGTGTAAATGTGTTGCTTCACAGCGGGAACACAGGATAAACTCACGTGTAAACGTGTTGTTCCACTAGCGGAAAAACAGGATAAACTCACGTGTAAACGTGTTTCTTCATTATGGGGAACACAGGATAAACTCACGTGTAAACGTGTTGCTTCATTAGCGGGAACACAGGGTTTCTGTCAAAAGACTTCCACGGAAGCTACACTACATAGACTGTGCGAACATACACATTCAGATTTCCCTTTCGCAATTGTCCGCGTGTGTTTGTTAGAAGACACTGTGTTATTTGACTGGACGAATCAATAATAGGTTACACTGGGCGTACAAGTCTGAAATTCGCCGGAAGGCACATAGGATGAGCTGCAGTTAAAAAAGAATGTTTAATCGCTAACGTGGACGTGAGCTAAAATTTTTTGAATTATACTTATAAAGGAACTCTTTTTAGGAAAATCGGGTGTTCCTAGTCTTCAATACACAGCAGACTTTCGTGTCACAAATAGTTCCAATTAACCTTCAGCTGTAACACCTGGTTGAAAAACTGCAAACAAGTTGTCGAAATAATATCCGGGTGGAACCGATGTACAGTCCCGAGAAAACACTTCGTTAACTTTTGCCAAACATTACACGAAGACTTGTTTGTTATGCATCCAACTAATAAAAAAAAATTGTAGTTGAATGCTATTAGAGTGGTGTGAGATCGGTTTCTCTCCATAAAACTATAGGCTGTTGACGGTATGCTGTGCACTTTCGGATATCTCTGCTAAATATCAACTTGCACACACGTTGTGTATTCTTCCGCCGTATATAAAATTAACATTGCAATGGGCCTCATCACTTTAGTCATGCGTCTGTCAATGAAGCAGAAAAATTATTATAAAAGTAAACACTTAACAAATTTCCTAATTTTTACACTAATGTGTTTTAAAAAATATCAAAAGAAATTATTTCAGTATTCACAAATGTTTACCTAACAATTTTAATTTAGAATCAAGACACGGGACTACTTTTCTTTCGTGTTGTTGGAATCATGCATGCAATGGGCATAATTTATTGTGTAAACAATCATGGACATACGCCATTGCAAACACTTCGTTCTAGTCTCTGGAATGTTTACTTTCCTTTCGTCGTTATCAACTTTACTGGGCGCACACCAGGCAGTGTGCGCATCAAGATGTGGTTAGAGCAGTGATATTTTTCTAAGGTTTATTTCAAAAGGGCTAAGTCAACCGTGAACAGTCATTGTCAGAAACGCTGCACTACAAGTTGCAGTAAGTGTGGCCTCAAGAACCGAGCAAGGGGCATCAAACATCAGTTATGTAAAACACAAAGTAAGTTCTCCTTCTTATGGTGGTTTTCAATCAGACGCATACTTCACCTAATATAAATGTGTTTCATCGTAAGGTTTTTGCACACTTTTTGTATCTTTTCAATTGGTAGGCGATGTAAAATGTATCGAGTGTAGTCATGTATAGTTGGTTCACGGTTTCTTCACACTTTTTGAATTAGACGTTTGAAAAATGACCCCACGTATGACGTGCTTGGTTGCGTCCTAAATATGTTATTATTTCATATTAAATCAAACTTTTACTTACATTTCATCCACAAATTATATATTATTTCATTTATAGTTAATATAAATAGGGGAAAAAAAAGGCGTGTTGGCAATCCCTAGTGAGAAATAGCTATAATGCAAAATATTATTACACTGAATGGGCACGAATGTGGTGCATTGTCCTTTTGCTGTAAATATATAGACCCGGTTAAGTGTGTTTGCATGAGACGGAGTAATATACTGAAAGCAGAACTTCAACAGGGCTTCGGGAAAGTCGGAAGTAACCGTGAATGGAATATAGTAGAAACATTTTGAAGCGATCGNCATAGCGACGCACTTAGTAGTGCGCGTGGCTTAGTGTTCAGTTGCACACCCTACATTCCTAATGACTGTGTAGTAAATGCCGGAACATTAAAACTTGCTATGCAGTTAAACGTTATATATTAGGAGAAAAATTTAAACTTGACTACATTAAAGTAAATTTTCTTTACAAACATTTTACTTCAAAACATCGGTCCCCAATACGAACACAAAATGTTTTCGAAGTGCTGATGGATTGCCTTTTGCATTGAAATGACAATTTAAATTGCAGATTTTTTTAGGTAAATTACCATTCTGATAGCCAAACAAATTTTCGAAGACTATACGAAACATGGTAACACGTATCTTCACTAGTGCAGCTAGTTTCAGTGACGAAACATTTATTTCAATTTATTTAAGAACTANTCAGTGACGAAACATTTATTTCAATTTATTTAAGAACTATTTTAAAAAGTATAGGAGATTTAGCACGAACTGTCAGGCGAGGAACAAATAACATGTTTTACAGTTCTTCATTTAAGCGCATAATTTATGGGCGCGCAATCATCAAGGCACTTTCACCAGTAACTACAAATGGAAATCGCGCTAAGTGTTATGGGGCTACGGTGGTGTAACCGTCACAAATCTCACTTCCCAAGGCGGCGAACCGGTTTCTATCCCCACATGTGGGAAACAAGGTGGACGTTGCCTTTAGTAGTTGGGTTTTGGTCGGTATACTTGGAGCCGCAGTGGTATAGTGGTTAGACTACTCGCCTCCCACCTAGGCGAAATGGGTTTGATTCCCAGCGGGATCACTCCTGGATTTTCGCATGTGGGAATCGTGCCGGATGATGCCGCTGGTGAGCGGGCTTTCTCGGGTATCTCCCGTTTCCTCTACCCTCTCATTCCGGAGCTGCTCCATACTTACCTCGTTTCACCCTCATCGGCTCTCAAGGCCTCGCTGTTACAAGCAGCCAAAATCTCTCCACTCCACTCGGGATATTTCCATCCCCGCGAACATTACGATCTGTCGCTTCTCTGTCTGCAACTCGCTTCACCCCCATCAACCACTCCAAAATATTTCAATTCCACAAATTTACACAGTAGAATCATTGCCTCTAAGAAAATTAAGCAATGGTGCTACGAAAACCACTGCAGAAATAGTAGGCAAACACCACGTAGGAATAATCTGTATTATAATTGTTTTTGACATATTAAATTTACAAATTCTTCCATATTCGCGTCAAATACACATGCTCACAGGGAGTTATAAACTCACGTGTAAACGTGTTGCTTCATTAGCGGGAACACAGGATAAACTCACGTGTAAAAGTGTTGCTTAATTAGCGGGAACACAGGATAAACTCACGTGTAAACATGTTGCTTCATTAGCGGTAACACAGGATAAAGTCACGTGTTGCTTCACTAGCGGGAACACAGGATAAACTCACTTGTAAACGTGTTGTTTCACTGGCGGGAACACAGGATAAACTCACGTGTAAACGTGTTGCTTCAGTAGCGGGAACAGGATAAACTCACGTGCAAACGTAATGCTTCACTAGCGGGAACACAGGATAAACACACGTGTAAACGTGTTGCTTCACAGCGGGAACACATGATAAACTCACGTGTAAATGTGTTGCTTCATTAGCGGGAACATATGATAAACTCACTTGTAAACGTGTCGCTTCACTAGCGGGAACACAGGATAATCTCACGTATAAACGTGTGGCTTCACTAGCGGGAGCACAGGATAAACTCACGTGTAAATGTGTTGTTTCACTAGCGGGAACACAGGATAAACTCACGTGTAAACGTGTTACTTCAGTAGCGGGAACAAGATAAACTCACGTGTAAACGTAATGCTTCACTAGTGGGAACACAGGGTAAACTCACGTGTAAACGTGTTGCTTCACAGTGGGAACACATGATAAACTCACGTGTAAACGTGTTGTTACACTAGCGGAAAAACAGGATAAATTCACGTGTAAACGTGTTTCTTCATTATGGGGAACACAGGATAAACTCACGTGTAAACGTGTTGCTTCATTAGCGAGAACACAGGATTTCCGTCAGAAGACTTCCACGGAAGCTAAACTACAAGACTGTGCGAGCATACACATTCAGATTTCCCTTTCGCAATTGTCCGCGTGTGTTTGTTAGGAGACACTGTGTTATTTGACTGGGCGAATCAATAATAAGTTACACTGGGCGTTCAAGTCTGAAATTCGCTGGCAGGCACATAGGATGAGCTGCAGTTAAAAACGAATGTTTAATCGCTAACGTGGACGTGAGCTAAAAATTTTTGAATTATGCTTATAAAGGAACTCTTTTTAGGAAAATCGGGTATTCCTAGTCTTCAATACACAGCAGACTTTCGTGTCACAAATAGTTCCAATTAACCTTCAGCTGTAACACCTGGTTGAAAAACTGCAAACAAGTTGTCGAAATAATATCCGGGCGGAACCAATGTACGGTCCCGAGAAAACACTTCGTTAACTTTTGCCAAACATAACACGAAGACTTGTTATGCATACAACTAATAAAAAAAAATTGTAGTTGAATGCTATTAGAGTGGCGTAAGACCGGCTTCTCTCCATAAAACTATAGGCTGTTCACGGTATGCTATGCACTTTCGGATATCTCTGCTAAATATCAACTTGCACACACATTGTGTATTCTTCCGCCGTATATAAAATTAACATTGCAATGGGCCTCATCACTTTAGTCATGCGTCTGTATAGTGAAGCAGAAAAATTTTTATACAAGTAAACACTTAACAAATTTCCTAATTCTTACACTAAAGTGTTTTAAAAAATATCAAAAGAAATTATTTCAGTATTCACAAATGTTTACCTAACAATTTTAATTTAGAATCAAGACACGGGACTACTTTCCTTTCATGTTGTTGGAATAATGCATGCAATGGGGAAAATTGATTGCGTGAACAATCATGAACATACGCCATTGCAAACACTTCGTTCTAGTCTCTGGAATGTTTACTTTCCTTTCGTCGTTATCAACTTTACTGGGCGCACACCAGGCAGTGTGCGCATCAAGATGTGGTTAGAGCAGTGATATTTTTCTAAGGTTTATTTCAAAAGGGCTAAGTCAACCGTGAACAGTCATTGTCAGAAACGCTGCACTACAAGTTGCAGTAAGTGTGGCCTCAAGAACCGAGCAAGGGGCATCAAACATCAGTTATGTAAAACACAAAGTAAGTTCTCCTTCTTATGGTGGTTTTCAATCAGATGCAAACTTTACCTAATAAAAATGTGTTTTATCGTAAGGTTTTTGCACACATTTTGTATCTTTTCAATTGGTAGGCGATGTAAAATTTATCGAGTGTAGTCATGTATAGTCTATTCACGGTTTCTTCACACTTTTTGAATTAGACGTTTGAAAAATGACCCCATGCATGACGTGCTTGGTTGCGTCCTAAATATGTTATTATTTCATATTAAATCAAACTTTTACTTACATTTCATCCACAAATTATATTATTTCATTTATAGTTAATATAAATAAAAATAGGGGAAAAAAAAGGCGTGTTGGCAATCCCTAGTGAGAAATAGTTATAATGCAGAATATTATTACACTGAATGGGCACGAATGTGGTGCATTGTCCTTTTGCTGTAAATATATAGACCCGGTTAAGCTTTGTTTGCATGAGACGGAGTAATATACTGAAAGTAGAACTTCAACAGGGCTTCGGGAAAGTCGGAAGTAACCGTGAATGGAATATAGTAGAAACATTTTGAAGCGATCGNTAGAACTTCAACAGGGCTTCGGGAAAGTCGGAAGTAACCGTGAATGGAATATAGTAGAAACATTTTGAAGCGATCGTCAAAATGATTATTGTGAATACAAAATAATAGTTTCGGCAACCCTGGCATAGACGTTATGCTTACCTCATATTCAAACAGCAAAGCGCTTTACCTGCATATAAACGAGTGCATAAATATGTGTCGTCAAATCACAATGAGTGTATCCCACCAAGGCGAACCGGGTTCGATCCCTTTCCGGGTATCTCCCGGATTTTTGCATGTGGGAATCGTGCCGGACAATGCCGCTGGTCGGCAGGTTTTGTTGGGGATCTCCCGTTTCCCCCGCCCTTTCATTCCGGCGCTGCTCCATTCTCACCTAAATCACCCTCATCGGCTCTCAAAACCTCACTCACTCACTCACCATGCGTGTAATAGAGAATATATATAAAACAATCTTGAAATGTTTGCAGTATTATATACCTGTGAATAAATTTACCTAATTTGTGTTGCACAAAAAGGCTTACAGACTTCTTAAAATGAGCATAATCGCAATATACTATAGTTTATTTATAGGCCTTTAAATTATATGTATTCATCTAGCCAGTGAAATCAAGCCGGAACAAAGTTAATATTTTATAAGTTTATTGTTATAAACGTTTGCTGAAAACATTTTAATTTTNGTGAAATCAAGCCGGAACAAAGTTAATATTTTATAAGTTTATTGTTATAAACGTTTGCTGAAAACATTTTAATTTTTATATATCCTTATTATTACGGGTTTGAAAGCTCAAATATATCAAGAGTAATGGTCACAGCCACCTTAAAATTAACTGTGCTCTGAATGAACAATAAACACTCTACATTGATGAATATTTTGATGCAGAATCTCTCACCATGGAAGCGAGACTNGTGCTCTGAATGAACAATAAACACTCTACATTGATGAATATTTTGATGCAGAATCTCTCACCATGGAAGCGAGACTGCCATCAATGAATTTTAAGTCCAGCAGTACAAAACAGAAAACTTTAACTATTCTCGTTTTATAATTTGCCATGTAATGAAAGTGTGGTCAAAAGTAGTTACAATGAAAATCTGTATCCACACTGAAAACTATTTATGTTTGAATATGGACGTGGAAACAGCGCATGCCATTTTCGGCGCGGAGCGCTAACAGATAAAGCGAGTTTTCTTCCTCAAACACACTCCAGTTGGCGGGGTTCCAGCACTAAAGAGCTCCCACTGCCCTGGATAATATCTCCTCGCATCGCAGCGGGCGGAGATACGACTTTGCGTGGCTTCATGTACTCCTTGACGGGTTTCCATAACCGAGTACAATCGTTCGCGCGAGCGTGTGTGTGTGCGCGTGCGTTGATATTGCGAAACTTGGCTTTATTGTCCGTAGATCCAGCAGATAAAGCCCTCCCCACCGCATCCCTTCCACAACGCCATCCCCTTCTCAGAACAATAAAGTTTTCGGGGGCTCGTTCGCTGCCAGCGTTTGATAGGATGGCGTTGCGCAGACGTTTTTTTTTTCCTTCTTTCGAGTTTGGCGCGATCGCTTCTAACGCTGCGCGATCGTCTCCTTTCTCCCCTCCAGCACGGTTTTCTCGGACTATCTCCAGTCGCCTTGTTTACGAAACTTTACTCATTTCGACCTGACACTTCTCTCTATTCCCGCGCTTGCTTCTTCTCGGGGCTCGGCTTTGCACCTCCGTGACTCGGGGNTTTCGACCTGACACTTCTCTCTATTCCCGCGCTTGCTTCTTCTCGGGGCTCGGCTTTGCACCTCCGTGACTCGGGGTGCGACCACGCTTGGACTCGTTCCCCGTATTCACCTCCCGTTAACGTACTTGTGACTTTGGTTCGTTCTGCTCGCTCCCCTTTTAGAAGTTTCCCTCGCGCACAAACTGCGGCTTGTGGAGGATACGCCAGTCGCGAGGTAGGAAGGTAGGGTTTACCGTCTCGTCGACAACGAGGTCATTTGCAACGGAGCAAGTCTCTCAGGAAAGCAGAACCGGGGAACGAATCGGCCACATACTTTTGGAATAAGGGACCGTCCCAGAATTAACCCGGAGTGATTTTGTGGAAACCACGGAAAACCGAAATCAGGATTGCTGGCTCGGGATTCAAACCCAGGTCCTCCCGAATGCGAGTCTGAATAATTACAACTGCACCACCTCGCTTGGTGCTAATGGAGAGTGGCTCGAATGAATCTGACTGATGTGGCGATTAGACGTTTAACTGGTTGCGTTTGTAAGCGATTTGGCGTCGATATGATTAAATTCACTTTTGAAATGTTGAACATGGCGAACACCCTGTATTCAGTCTTGCCTGTCAATTATTCGAGTCCCATTTCAGCGTGTAACTTGCCCTGCTGCACCAATAAATTAAAAAAAATTAGCAAAGAAAATCGAATTAGTTATTGACGTGAATACGTCTTTAATATCAGACCAACACGCGGGTCACCGGGACGCAAACGGCAATGTAACGTTTGTACGGTGATCCATCCCGACACCATACATTCGTGAAACATTTCCTCTGATACATTGAATAAATGAGTAAACGATGTCACATTTGTTTTTCACTGAACGTTCAAGCGTAATTGTGTTACGAAGGCTGTTATTTAACGAACTGTTTCATTAGTCCTCACATTTATTAATGTATCTCGGAAACTACGCTGAAGACTTTCCTAAAACAAAGTTCTCACAATGTCTTATCATTCCTCTCGTGCATGCAATTTTGCGAAAAGCAGTACTATATTCTATATAGCATTGATCAAACACTACACGAATGTCGTATTTCATTTGCTACAGTGATTTTTCTCAATTACAAGTGCCGTAATTTCCCAACGTTACATATAAGAATACGCGATTTCCTTAAATAATCAGACGTACAACTTCACTTAGAAATTATCTCTTTATTTATTATATACACCTACGCATTGCCATAAAAAAACGCTGCCAGAGTGAACAATCCGTAAGAGGCGAAAATTGTTATAGAGCATTATTGTGGAAAATAATGTTAACTGTTTAAATTTCGCTCCGATTGACCACGTAAATTCCCGCCTGGATGCACCAACAACCTTGAGACATCAAACAGTTGTAGGATTGAAATGTTCTCAGCAATGAGTGTGTGGAGTGAACGTCTAAGTAGTATGACTCGGTGAAGTATTCGATACAAGTATGAACGGCCTACAGAGATCGAGACGAGGCGAATCTTTGGACTACAGGAAGAATGGTGGACGACCCGTCGAAATGCTCGTCACCTTGACTTAGAGATGTAGAAAAGATATCGATGTATCAAAATAATGATATTATCTCAATGAAATGACGATATAAATGGTCGATATATTTCAGCGATATTTTATCTAATATACTATATTTTTCCAGGTATTAGAAATAAATATTACTAAAATTCTTATTTAATAAGCTCTGTATTGAATAAAAAATTGAATTAAAGAATTAAAAAGTTTACTTTGGCAACATGCATCAAAAACAGGCACCAAATCTTTATACAATGCTTCGTGTTCTAATCACATAATATTCCAAGCAATTTTACATTTTTCAAGTTCTTTAATACATAAAATATCGGATTCCGACTTACCGAAAATCTATATTTTTCATTAAATATATAATTTCGTAAAACTATACTTTTATCGATATTTATTTCCGATATCAACATCCCTACCTGGACTGTTGCGACCGAAGAACTGTGCGGTGGTGTTGGGAGCAGTGAGGTCATTAAGAAACACACAGGCACCACGAAGGTTCTAAGCCACTCAGAACGATCACCAGAAGAGAGAAACTTTTCATCGTCCGAAAGGCTCGAACTCCACCAGCAGTGTCCTTTCCACCAACAAGACACCTAGTGGCATCTCTTGCGAACATCTCATTCCTCCCACACTATTGCGAAACAACCTGCGGTAGAAGAATTAAATCCTCATTTCCGTTACGTCGTCCCTCACTAACATCCCGAAAACGGCGACTACATCTGCAATTTTGTCGTAATCGTGTAGTTTATAAGAACGAGGAATGGTTATGGGTAGAGACCCTTCCATTCCGCGTTATAAAACGGTTCCATTCTACAATTCACAGTGCTGTACATACTCAAGCTGGTTTCAGTTTCTCATTGGCCGCTGCCGAAGTCTCCTGTTCGGCTCGGCCAAACGGAACGAAACTAACAGAGGGCTACAGGTTTAATATTGGTTCATAGCTTCTCAGAACGTGTCAGATGAGAGGAGTTCCAATGATACATACGAAGCAACAGGAAACAGAGAATTCTACGTAAAGTGTCTTTCCCCTGGAATTAAGAGTATAAAACTGCTATAGAAACCGAAAAGTGCAAGCGGACCACTCACAGATGTGACAGTGAACAAAATCGATATATAAACATTGTGATGGGAGCGAACTCACTACACAGACTGGGGATATCCCGAAGAAAATCATAGGAAAATTTTAAATGATTTATCAGCAGGCTACTGACGAGTTGAAGGGTCTTGCCTATCTCTCTGATGAACTGAAGATAAGATATACGACAGCTCGGCGATTAACAAGGAACTGATGGAACGGAGTAACAAAAACCTAGGCGAGATAACAGGGAAACAAACCAGGTATTATGCAGACAATAGCAATGGAAATGGAGCTGGATCTAGAT
Source organism: Clitarchus hookeri (assembly GCA_002778355.1). Taxonomy (NCBI): domain Eukaryota; kingdom Metazoa; phylum Arthropoda; class Insecta; order Phasmatodea; family Phasmatidae; genus Clitarchus; species Clitarchus hookeri. The sequence continues at coordinate 59,207 of NQII01005659.1, read as the reverse complement.
AAGATTCATGACTAAAGGACTGAAAATATTGGGAGGGGGATCGAAAATATGTCCGGAGCACCCCCCCCCTCTCTCCGCTGGATGTTGACACAGAGGGATTGAGTCGAAAGTAGAATATCAGTTAATCAGTCAAGTAGTTAGTGCCGCTATACAATAGCATAGATATAAAGTAGAATATATTCCGGGAAGTGTAGGGAACTTGGTGGATGGCAGGTTAACCACATCACACCACTACTCCACACTACCTGGATGTAGATGTAATAGGCTAAATTTAAAGAGTTGGAAAATTGCGTGGTCCAGTAGCAAGCCAATGGTCAAAAGAAAGGAAGGAAAACATTTCCAGGAAAAGGAAACTCTTATGCCACTTCAAAGCTTTTTTTACATGAGGTGGAGGAATATCCTGGAAGTAGAAGTGCTTCAGAAAATTTGGACGTAACCATGAATAGACTATACTGTTACAACGTCAAAGCCGCGTTTACACCGACAGTTAACAACAAATGTTTATTAAGTTTTTTAACAACACTTTGTTAGTAACAGCCGTTGGTAATGAATGTTGGTAACAGGACACCAGTTTGACATTTACATTTGTTGATGACATTGCGGCTGCATAACCTCAGTTGGCTGCAAGATGTCAAGTGTGGAGGAAGTCGTACTTGCTGCGGCAGCATGTGTCATTTTGGCGAAATAGAGAAGACCAAGAAGGTTCTGGGGGAGAACGTATCTGCGGGCAAGAGCTAGATATAGTGGAAGTGACTTGTTNAATAGAGAAGACCAAGAAGGTTCTGGGGGAGAACGTATCTGCGGGCAAGAGCTAGATATAGTGGAAGTGACTTGTTGAGATACTTCAATGAAGATGACATTGATCTTTTGTCAGGCGAACTAAGGTAAAGTGGAAGCTTTAAAAACCTTTTTTAGAATGGCTATTTGTGACTTTAAGTGTTTAATATCAATGATGGGACATACGATTGGCAAACAAAATACTAATTACAGAAAAGTTATTCCAGTAAATGAAAAGCTTGCAGCAACCTTGCGTTTTTTTAGCGACTGGAGACTCATACACAAGTTTAAAGCACTTGTTTAAAATTTCCAAAGCAACAATGTCATTGTTTGAACCAGAAGTGTGTGAGGCTTTTATCGATTTTCTGAAAGAGAACATGCATGTAAGTAATGNGTCAAGTGTGGAGGAAGTCGTACTTGCTGCGGCAGCATGTGTCATTTTGGCGAAATAGAGAAGACCAAGAAGGTTCTGGGGGAGAACGTATCTGCGGGCAAGAGCTAGATATAGTGGAAGTGACTTGTTAAGATACTTCAATGAAGATGACATTGATCTTTTGTCAGGCGAACTAAGGTAAAGTGGAAGCTTTAAAAACCTTTTTTTAGAATGGCTATTTGTGACTTTGAGTGTTTAATATCAATGATGGGACATACGATTGGCAAACAAAATACTAATTACAGAAAAGTTATTCCAGTAAATGAAAAGCTTGCAGCAACCTTGCGTTTTTTTTTAGCGACTGGAGACTCATACACAAGTTTAAAGCACTTGTTTAAAATTTCCAAAGCAACAATGTCATTGTTTGAACCAGAAGTGTGTGAGGCTTTTATCGATTTTCTGAAAGAGAACATGCAAGTAAGTAATCGTGTTAAAGCTATTCATCAAATATGAATATAAACATAGTTCAGCCTTGAGTAGACGGGTGGAGTAAACGGTAAAAGTACTCGGCCGAGTCTGCAGTTGTGCCAACATTCTACGCTGACAATGTTCGATTTTTGAAAGCTATAAACTCGGCCGAGCACTCTGCCGTTTACTCCGCACGTGTAAACAAGGCTTTTATACAGGTTTATTGATAAGTCGACTATGCAAAATTGTAAATAAATACCATGACTTTTTCACAATAAGAAGAAGTATTTAATTCTGAAGAAGAAATTAATTTGCAAATACATCANTTATTGATAAGTCGACTATGCAAAATTGTAAATAAATACCATGACTTTTTCACAATAAGAAGAAGTATTTAATTCTGAAGAAGAAATGAATTCGCAAATACATCAAAACATCATATTACATAATGTATGCCTGATACGCTATGCAACTCGTTAAATTTACTATAGTATAAATATGTTCTTCGTTATTTAACACTTCGTTGGCTTCCTTTTCATGCCCCAAACCCATATCCTCAACGAAACCGAGAGCTGCCGTTCGAGAATAACTCGCCTGTAGGATATTCACGCTCTGTAGGATCTCGCGTGTAGGAGCTTAATGACGATGCACGAGAATGCCTCGAAGTTGAACAAGATGGCACATTGCTCTTAGAATGGTTAGTGAATGAGGAAATTTCCACCTCAAACAAATTTTGGTTTATTCGGTGCTTTGCAATAATCTGACTACGCACATATGTTATTTTACGTAACTGGCAAGCGACATTCTCGCCAAATACATCAAAGTCGTATATTTATTTCATGTTACTTTTTTATACTNTTTTTTTTTTTTTTTTTTTTGTTGGGGGGGGGGGGGGGGGGGGGGGGGGGGGGGGTGTTTAATTTTCGGAGACATTCCGGCAGACAGTCTGAACGATTTCCTGAACTTGTTCACTGTCAGAGATTTCTTCTAGTGTCACGTACGTTTCAGTTGTGTGTCAAGGACGATTACTGGACGGTGAAGTATTTGCTCAGAGCAACTTAAAACAGCTGTTGGAAAACTCCAGTTTGAACAATCCGAACAGCAGTTGCTTGCCTGGAAGAAACTTTCCCTGTTCCCTACGTATAGTTAGCTGATGATGCCTTTCCCTTACAGCCATTTATTATGAAACCGTTTTCAGGACTTCACGACAAGGACAGCGATGAACGTATTTACAATTATAGACATTGCAGAGCACGCAGGGTTGTTGAAAATGTTTTCGGAATATTGTCAACGGTAGTGGTACTGAGATTTTTGTAGGGGGGCATATTAAGAAAAACTAATACCGCCGTGGGCCGCACTTACGACACTTGACATAATAATATTTGTGATCTAAAATAAGGTAGGTAATTCGATGACATTTAAAATTCAGAATGTCGTGTATCGTCTTGCAAGTCATTCNTCTAGTTTCATCAGTGACTTTAACTTTTAATGAATTCGTATTATGTATTGTTTTTTTTATGCAACAGACACCCTAAAAATAAGAATTTGGTAACTTGTATCTACTGAAACCGGCGAGTGCGGGCCACAAAGAATCGGCCCGCGGGCCGCAGTTTGAGTACCCCTAGTCTATGGTGTTCAGAGTCTTTCGAAAACCACTCTTACTCTGGTTTGAAAATGCTGAAAGAGTAGTGTTGGCCTGTACGCATCTACACAACTTTCTACGACGAAGTAAATCGCCAAGTGCATGACACACTTCTGCAGATACATTTGACCATGAAGAGAATGCGTAGGCAACATTTGTCCCTGGTGAGTGCCGAGTAGATGAAATGCCGACAGGAACACCACTTCGTTTAAAACGAGTGACAAAGAAACCTCCCCAGCTTGCAAAACAATTCCGGGGGGAATTCAGTGCTTATTTCAACTGCTCTGAAGGCTCGGTTCCATGGCAAAGAGACTATTAAAACCCTCTCTTGCATTGTGTCATCATTTGAGGACAGATAAAAAAAAATGCTATTAAATGCCGAACATAAAAGCGCATTGTTAAATGTAAATGCACGAAGCCTTGCTTGAGGACAGATATTAGTTCACCAGGCGCGGTATAGATGGCAGCACCTGTTCCACCTGCTAAACTTTTTTTTTTTACCAAGTTACCGTGTTTATGTATTCTATGGCGTCATGTTGTTTACAATCTTCACGAGTTTGTAACAACTGAATGAAAAGCAAAAGCAATGGCGAGTAAATTCCTACGTCAAGTTACTTTTAAAGTAGTTAATATAAAAGGAGTACACATGGTTGTTTGACAATAGTTTACTTTGTATGGAGTAATAAATATGTGTCCTCAATGAAGGACAACATGAGTAAATTGAGTATTACATTTTGTAAATGAGAATGTCATCAATTCGAATTTTCTCGTTTTCGTTACAGAAAACAATCTTATTATATGTGACTTGACAAAATATGTAGAACGCATGATTGGTTTTATTTTAAAATATGCGTGAAATCTCAAAAAATAGTCAATAGTCGTTTTGTAAAATATTTGCTACCATAATTGTAAATGTGTAATTTGCTGTCACTGATAATCAATAAGTAATTTTTGGAGTTGCTTCAGTTATTACATGAAATTTGGTTTTATAGTAAGCCGTGGCCATAATCATGCACAGGGGCTTTAGATTCCATTGTGCAGGAAACATCTCTGATAAATAAAATTCGAATTTAGTAAAGAAGTGAAAATAAATCACAACATTCGTTACATTTCTTCCTGTATTTGATTGTATGGAAACACCACAGTAGTATCTCACTTTGAAAACAGTTTATAATTAAAAATTCAGATTAGATCCTCGAGAGTGAAAAAATTTGACAGTGTAACACATTTTCAAACACATTCAATATTATTCGATAACATTTGTTGGAATGAAAAATTAGATGACCGTATTACGTCTTCAAATTGTATTGTCAAATATATTTGAAAGCGAATATTTGACAGCGTGACAGGGGCTATATGCAAGATATAGTCAGTAGCACGGGCCACAGTGGTGTGGAGATAGACATTTTCCAGAACGTAATTGCCAACGACACATTGGTCCAAATCCTCGCATTATGGCCTGGGGTGCCGGACTTAATGTACACTTGCTCCTCTTTGGTGTATTGCAAAGAACGTTAGCCACTCTTGGGGATAGGGAATGTTTTATTCTGTTGTCATTCGTGCCAGAGGAATACGATCTGCTGCTCTAGCAGGACGATGCCCACTCGCACAACGGTCACGCTCTGCAAGGTGTATAACGTGGAGTGCTCGAATAGGACCTGAGTACTGTCGGATCAGCCATTATTTTAGATCAAAACAACGTACTAGAGAGTTAAACGGACGATCTATTGCAATTTTACTTCGCGGCAATGATGATAAATATTATTAGGCTACTTATCGCAAGTAAAATTAAGTGAATCGCTGACCAATCAGCCAGTCCTAATAACATGAGTGTTATTAGAATTATACTTTGGATTTGTTTGTATTACTTCATAAATCTGCTATACTGCATTTTATAACTTCTTTTAATTGAGGACGCTGCTATAGTCTGTAGCAGTTCGCCAGAAGAAAATGTGAGGGTAACTGGAATAATAACTATAAGGATTATTTGGGAGGTGGCTTGCTGTGATTTCAAAATAGCTATATTTTTTTTAGAATATGTATTAAGTGAAAAAAATTACCCGCAGTTAATTAATAGTAAGAGTGAACCGATTTTCGAGATTGCGGGTAGGCAATAGGTTAGCTTTTACGCAGTCATTCCTAATAAATTGAGATGGAAAACGACGTGAAAAATTATAAACCTTTTGCGATAGCGCCAGACGGCATCAAAACTTCAAAATTCCGTTTGATGGTGGTGAGTGCTATTTATACACCCGAGTAAAGAACAAATCAATTTTACGAAACAGTTTCAAGAGTCCATTACTCTGTGAAGTAAAAGAACCCGTAGTACTATTTCAACCTGAGGAAAGAACTTGTGCAATCGTCCTCTTGACATTTGTGGGCACCTGGCGGGTTCAGGGGAAGCCAGCGACCTATTGATTGGAAGAGAAGAGGGAGGTTCTAGTTGAAGCGGGGCTTCCTCCTGGAAGAAGTGCGGTCGCGTGCCGCTGCAAAGCTACGTTCTCCTCTGAGCGCCCGTTTTACAGCAGTGATCGTAGAGCGTCACACGTCAGTGCCGGCCGCTGCGGTGTTTACCTCCGAGTAAAGGCTGCTCACGATCAAGAGAGCGCTTTTGAAATCAAACACTGGGAAATATCACTGCTCCTATTTACACTTGTTTTAACAGGCACACTGACTGACATGCACCCAGTTTATTTGGTAACGACGGAGAGAAATAAGTTCCATNATGATGCCTTTCCCTTACAGCCATTTATTATGAAACCGTTTTCAGGACTTCACGACAAGGACAGCGATGAACGTATTTACAATTATAGACATTGCAGAGCACGCAGGGTTGTTGAAAATGTTTTCGGAATATTGTCAACGGTAGTGGTACTGAGATTTTTGTAGGGGGGCATATTAAGAAAAACTAATACCGCCGTGGGCCGCACTTACGACACTTGACATAATAATATTTGTGATCTAAAATAAGGTAGGTAATTCGATGACATTTAAAATTCAGAATGTCGTGTATCGTCTTGCAAGTCATTCGTTTATTCTTTCGATACGGTGATNAATAAAAAAAAAAAAAAAAAATCGTCTAGTTTCATCAGTGACTTTAACTTTTAATGAATTCGTATTATGTATTGTTTTTTTTATGCAACAGACACCCTAAAAATAAGAATTTGGTAACTTGTATCTACTGAAACCGGCGAGTGCGGGCCACAAAGAATCGGCCCGCGGGCCGCAGTTTGAGTACCCCTAGTCTATGGTGTTCAGAGTCTTTCGAAAACCACTCTTACTCTGGTTTGAAAATGCTGAAAGAGTAGTGTTGGCCTGTACGCATCTACACAACTTTCTACGACGAAGTAAATCGCCAAGTGCATGACACACTTCTGCAGATACATTTGACCATGAAGAGAATGCGTAGGCAACATTTGTCCCTGGTGAGTGCCGAGTAGATGAAATGCCGACAGGAACACCACTTCGTTTAAAACGAGTGACAAAGAAACCTCCCCAGCTTGCAAAACAATTCCGGGGGGAATTCAGTGCTTATTTCAACTGCTCTGAAGGCTCGGTTCCATGGCAAAGAGACTATTAAAACCCTCTCTTGCATTGTGTCATCATTTGAGGACAGATAAAAAAAANGGCTCGGTTCCATGGCAAAGAGACTATTAAAACCCTCTCTTGCATTGTGTCATCATTTGAGGACAGATAAAAAAAATGCTATTAAATGCCGAACATAAAAGCGCATTGTTAAACGTAAATGCACGAAGCCTTACTTGAGGACAGATATTAGTTCACCAGGCGCGGTATAGATGGCAGCACCTGTTCCACCTGCTAAACATTTTTTTTTTTACCAAGTTACCGTGTTTATGTACTCTATGGCGTCATGTTATTTACACTCTTCACGAGTTTGTAACAACTGAATGAAAAGCAAAAGCAATGGCGAGTAAATTCCTACGTCAAGTTACGTTTAAAGTAGTTAATATAAAAGGAGTACACATGGTTGTTTGACAATAGTTTACTTTGTATGGAGTAATAAATATGTGTCCTCAATGAAGGACAACATGCGTAAATTGAGTATTACATTTTGTAAATGAGAATGTCATCAATTCGAATTTTCTCGTTTTAGTTACAGAAAACAATCTTATTATATGTGACTTGACAAAATATGTAGAACGCATGATTGGTTTTATTTTAAAATATGCGTGAAATCTCAAAAAATAGTCAATAGTCGTTTTGTAAAATATTTGCTACCATAATTGTAAATGTGTAATTTGCTGTCACTGATAATCAATAAGTAATTTTTGGAGTTGCTTCAGTTATTACATGAAATTTGGTTTTATAGTAAGTCGTGGCCATAATCATGCACAGGGGCTTTAGATTCCATTGTGCAGGAAACATCTCTGATAAATAAAATTCGAATTTAGTAAAGAAGTGAAAATAAATCACAACATTCGTTACATTTCTTCCTGTATTTGATTGTATGGAAACACCACAGTAGTATCTCACTTTGAAAACAGTTTATAATAAAAAATTCAGATTAGATCCTCGAGAGTGAAAAAATTTGACAGTGTAACACATTTTCAAACACATTCAATATTATTCGATAAAATTTGTTGGAATGAAAAATTAGATGACCATATTACGTCTTCAAATTGTATTGTCAAATATATTTGAAAGCGAATATTTGACAGCGTGACAGGGGCTATATGCAAGAGATAGTCAGTAGCACGGGCCACAGTGGTGTGGAGATAGACATTTTCCAGAACGTAATTGCTAACGACACATTGGCCCAAATCCTCGCATTATGGCCTGGGGTGCCGGACTTTATGTACACTTGCTCCTCTTTGGTGTATTGCAAAGAACGTTAGCCACTCCCGGGGATAGGGAATGTTTAATTCTGTTGTTGTCCGTGCGAGAGGAATACGATCTGCTGCTCTAGCAGGACGATGCCCACTCTCACAACGGTCACGCTCTGCAAGGTGTATAACGTGGAGTGCTCGAATAGGACCTAAGTACTGTAGGATCAGCCATTATTTTAGAACAAAACAACGTACTAGCGAGTTAAACGGACGATCTATTGCAATTTTGTTTCGCGGCAATGGTGATACATATTATTAGGCCACGTATCGCAAGTAAAATTAAGTGAATCGCTGACCAATCATTCAGTCCTAATAACATGAGTGTTATTAGAATTATACTTTGGATTTGTTTGTATTACTTCATAAATCTGCTATACTGCATTTTATAACTTCTTTTAATTGAGGACACTGCTATAGTCTGTAGCAGTTCGCCAGAAGAAAATGTGAGGGTAACTGGAATAATAACTATAATGATTATTTGGGAGGTGGCTTGCTGTGATTTCAAAATAACTATATTTTTTTAGAATATGCATTAAGTGAAGAAAATTACCCACAGTTAATTAATAGTAAGAGTGAACCGATTTTCGAGATTGCGGGTAGGCAATAGGTTAGCTTTTACGCGGTCATTCCTAATAAATTGAGATGGAAAACGACGTGAAAAATTATAAACCTTTTGCGATAGCGCCAGACGGCATCAAAACTTCAAAATTCCGTTTGACGGTGGTGAGTGCTATTTATACACCCGAGTAAAGAACAAATCAATTTTACGAAACAGTTTCAAGAGTCCACTACTTCTGTGAAGTAAAAGAACCCGTAGTACTATTTCAACCTGAGGAAAGAACTTGTGCAATCGTCCTCTTGACATTTGTGGGCACCTGGCGGGTTCAGGGGAAGCCAGCGACCTATTGATTGGAAGAGAAGAGGGAGGTTCTAGTTGAAGCGGGGCTTCCTCCTGGAAGAAGTGCGGTCGCGTGCCGCTGCAAAGCTACGTTCTCCTCTGAGCGCCCGTTTTACAGCAGTGATCGTAGAGCGTCACACGTCAGTGCCGGCCGCTGCGGTGTTTACCTCCGAGTAAAGGCTGCTCACGATCAAGCGAGCGCTTTTTAAATCAAACACTGGGAAATATCACTGCTCCTATTGACACTTGTTTTAACAGGCACACTGACTGACATGCACCCAGTTTATTTGGTAACGACGGAGAGAAATAAGTTCCATATCTTAACCTTGAATTAAAAAAATGTTAGGGGATCATCTGCAAGAGTTTAAATAGTTTATTTTGTTTTCTGTTTTTTTCCAATGTTTCTAAGTGCAAGAAAAAACAAATTATGTAAAGTATTTACTTTTCTAATAATTGTACAGTTTCACTGGACCTACGCATNCTAAGTGCAAGAAAAAACAAATTATGTAAAGTATTTACTTTTCTAATAATTGTACAGTTTCACTGGACCTACGCATGAATAAAGCGACCAGGCAGACCTCCCGTGGCGCAGTCAGTTGGTGCGCCACCGGTCTGCGGTGCGGGAGATTCTGGGTTCGAATCCTTAGTAAGGCATGGGTATTAGTTTAAGTTAGGTCATAGGCTATTTGGTAAGCCTTAAGGTGTAACACCGGGGGACGTTAAGAAGTCCTTTCCAATTCCAAATAAAGTGATCAGGCCTACGGGAATGTTAATTTTACATACGGCGGAACAATACACATTTTCATGCACGTAGATCTTAAGCAGGGCTTTAAAATGTGCTAATTTTGCCATGAACAGTCTATAATCAATGTGCGATATGTCAACAGAGTTTCCGTTTGTTATGCGTTCAAGAAAGTTTTCTGCAGGTTGTTGCTATATATGTTTGCTGTTTTCTAAAAGTCATATGCGTTCGTTATATTCAGTATACTATTTGAATATCTGTGTATTATTATTTACAGTATATCTGCATACCTCTCATTAGCCCATTAGCGTCTACCAAAATACTACCCGACGGCAGTTTCTATGACAGTGAAATTTTTAAAATTGGCAGACAATTATTCTTAAATATTCTAGGTCTGTTAATTTTTTATTATTTTAAATACTAATCATTCCGTTATGTATTTTTCACTAGAATTTGCAATATCTCTAACGAAAGTGTTTCCAAATTTCAAATAACGCCCTTCAATTTCCAACCACGGTATTCGTGTGCCAAACGAAACTTTGGGGAATACTTTAGTACCTTTTTCTGAGATTTTTCCACCCTCTTCTGAAGAAAAATAAAACTTTAGTCTCATTTTAGAACACAGTCAACGCACAATACGAACAAAACACCTCTACACGTAAACCCTCCCAGAGGCAGATAAATATTTTTTATGCTTAAATTACTGTAAATAAAATTCCCCGCCAACAACACTGAATGGTCTGTTCTGATTGGTGAACGCCACATAAAATTTGCTTAAGGTGTAAAGTACGACTATTTATTTTAACGCTTAAGGAACTCCCAACATCGCACACGAGCTGCAAAGTTGTATTGGAAGCCAGCTCATAACATAACTTAACTTCAGTTCTTATGTAAACGTAGTAATGCATAAGCAAACGCTTAATTTTTCTGATGTAACCCAGCATGAAAACCATGCTTTCATGGCCCGAAGGCTGGCACACCCTCCATCNAAACGCTTAATTTTTCTGATGTAACCCAGCATGAAAACCATGCTTTCATGGCCCGAAGGCTGGCACACCCTCCATCTTCCAGCACTGCAACTGAACTCAGATGAATAATAAAATGCACGTCACTTTTTCCTCATCTCTTGTATGTGCCTTCTCTTACTTTTATTTTTTCGACACGGCTTCTCTAGCGGTTTTCTCTGTAAAACCTGTCCTCATCACCAATCGGTAATACTCCGACTTTTAATTTAAGACTTTACTTGAATGCTACAGCTTGTGTCCTTGGCAACTCTCCTTCACTGACCGTACTGTTCCGATCTCTTCCCGACTTCAGTTGCAAAGTCATTCCATAATCTCTTTGTNCAACTCTCCTTCACTGACCGTACTGTTCCGATCTCTTCCCGACTTCAGTTGCAAAGTCATTCCATAATCTCTTTGTCTTCCATCACTTTTGTCACCTCCAACTGGAGCCCTCATCTGTCTGCGACACACTGGAGCCACAACCTTATGTCTTCTGTCTTCAGGCGTTCTTGTAACAATTGCTGTGGTGTGTCGTCAACTCTACGCGTGTCACACACAGAGGAGAGTTCACCAATCCGAGTTGGGGCCGCTGTTTGTCGTAGCGTCTGAGACTTCTCGTCATCCACCAAGGAGAACCGGGCTCGTACGCGGCAATCGTGTCGGACGATGCNCTGTTTGTCGTAGCGTCTGAGAATTCTCGTCATCCACCAAGGAGAACCGGGCTCGTACGCGGCAATCGTGTCGGACGATGCCACTGGTCGACGGTTTTTCTCGCTGTTCTTCCATTTCTTCCTCCCTTGCATTCCGGTCTAAACAGTCCGAGTTCATACAACTTTAAAAACCCACGATCAGTACGCAGCAGTAGACTATAGTGGTTTATATTAAAAGCGACCGTTGTGTAGCGCCGAACATATAAACAAATCGCTGGAGACGCTCAGAGGCTGCATACCTTAAGGGGAACCTTACTCCACAATATTGGATTTTTTGCATTTTTTAAGCAAGTTTATATTTTTAAAAAGAATATTCCAACAGTAACCCTATATTCTTGACCTTACACTGCAGTACAGACATAACGAGTGTACAACGCAATCGTAGTGAAAATACAGAAAATAATTGTAACAATAACTATAAGGATTATTTGGGAGGAGCCTGCTGTGATTGTAAAANCGTAGTGAAAATACAGAAAATAATTGTAACAATAACTATAAGGATTATTTGGGAGGAGCCTGCTGTGATTGTAAAACTACAATAATTCTAATATAATCTACACGATACGTGGCCTAGTAATACGTATCAACACTACTGTTATAACTCTTAAGCACGATCATTGCTTGTATCACCTCCAGAAGGGGATGAAAAACTCTCAGAAGTTGTACTAAAGTATTCCCCAAATTTTCGCTTGGCACACGAATACCGTTGTTGGAAATTAAAGGCCATTGTTTGAAATTTTGGAATCACATTCGCGCGAGATATTGTAAATTCTAGTAAGTACTACATGTTATATCGCAGGTTGTTTACAAGCAACTGTTAACACTACGCCATACTGTGACATAATTATATGTTTGTTGTACAGACGTAACGTCTGTACAGCAGTGTAAGAGCTACTGGGGGTATAGGGGTACTTCCTTAATTTGATTTTTAAAATGTAAACAAGTTAGAAAAAACTTACACGAGTCCTATATGGCTGAAGAATGCCCCCCTTAAGAATTAGTATTCCTGATTTTTTATTTTTGCGTTCGTTTTTCTGGGAAAGTTAAAAATCAATTATATAAACCAATATGGTTTTTCTGTGATCATATTAAAAGTATTCAAAAATAAAAAATCGTGAAAGTAGTGAAAAACGGTTTTTTAGAGTTCACCTGCGCAGTGTTCTTAATGGAGAAACCTACAACCATTCTGACGTAGTTTAATGCGTATGCTTAGAAACAATAATTGTCTCTAAAATATAATTGCATTATGTTCTATGCCTTGAAGAAGTCACATTTTCAATAATTATTCTCAGACATAAGTAATGGATGTATACATATATATAAACTAAGATGGCGTCTAATTTGCTCTCTTAATGCTCGGTTCACTTTGAAAAACTTATATGTAATGAAAGTGTATGCATCGAAATTAAAGACAATAATATTCTTACTGAATGGTTCATGGTAATCGTTTATGCGTCATGTAGGAACATTCTCCACGTATACACTTGTAAGAAATTGCGACATTTTATTTCATGTCTTGTACATAAGGCCTTCAGTGCAATATAATTGATAGGGAAAAGTAGAATACGAAGCAATCCGTTGAATTTATTTGAATATTTTATTTAAAAAAATAGCTCACAATTTTTTTCCTTTACTCATTTCAAAAAAATAACGTATAAACTGTGTTGATCGCTGAAATAAAAAACTACCTGACTATATTCAAGTTCAATTTTAGTCGCCTGTGATTGATTGAACATAAGACAATACAATTACTGTGAACCACGCAACATTTTTTTTTACGCGTTCTATGCAGACGTTCCTTACGTACACGGAACTGGTCGTGAACTAAGCTTGAGAGTATATGGTCGTGAGATTTCTTCTCGTTCTAGGCACGGCGATAAGGGCGACAACGACACGCGAGCCCTGTGCCCTATCGCTCTTACGTGCGAGGAGCTTGAATAGGCGTGCAGCGCTTCAGTCGTCACTCTCTCCTCTGCCTGCAAATTAGATTCGTAACAGAAGGACTTTATTACACACGATGAAAGCCCATATATTTTTATAGGGCTGTAAGATTTTACTGTCCTCCTACCTCTTAATGAAACTGCTCAGGAAAATTCTAAACACGCATTTTTAAAACCACATTCGCGATTTTTCTCTCTTTAAATACGCATTAAAAAAAAAAAAACACATACGGGCATAGATCATTGCTTTTTTTTATTTTTATATTTTCTGGCAAAAGGTTGTATTCCCAGAATATTTATTTGCTGAGATACGCGTAAACCCAACGACAACGAATGTACGGAACTACTAACTCTTACCTGTCACGAAAAAATTCCTTATGTTATATTTGTACGAATTACTTTTAAACTCGCTTAAAAAAAAAATATATTGACGGCATACGTGTTGCATAAAGGTTGGTCAACATATCAGTTTATTGTTTCTTGGACGTACAAGTAATAAAAACGAGTTCACCGAAACGAAATAATTCATGTTAACAAGAGATAGCATGACGTCCTTCAAGAAATATTTAAAATCACGCAAAATATTTTTTTCGCGATTTTTTAAAAATTACTTAAAATAAATAAATTTTGGCATGTTTTTTATTTTTAGAAGTATATGAGTTTTTATAAAAATAGATTATGCTAAGCAGTTTTTGTAAACATTTTCGTTTTTTTTTTGTAGGGTATACGTCGCAAAACACTGAAATTGTGATTTTGACATGCCGTGTTGCTAAACCAATGCGATATAAAACATTTTATACGAGGAAAGAGTATTTACAGAAAATGTTTACAGGTTGAACGGTGTTTCATACAAATAGGAGAATGAATATTTTGGTAAACAGTATCCTAAAGGCTATTGCCTGGTTTGAAAGCAGTGGATATTTTGTATAGAGAAATACGTACATGTTAATGAAATTAGTTTTTTGTGGCGTTTCTGTCAAATATAGATATATACCACCACAAACGTTTCTGAGCAGAAAAAACACGTGCTTCTTTGCTATCGGAGCCTTTTGTAACAATAATGTTTCCTCGGAAAATCATAAATCTCAATAACTAAATAACAAAATTACTGGAAAAGAAATTGTTATATTGGCATCTACTATATATAGAGCTTGAGAGAATAATTTCTCACACTTAGGTATTTGTTTTAAGTTTAAATATTCAAAATTGGCTCCAAAAAACTGAATTTCATTATCATCTTTATAGTCCATTCACTGTTACACGTGTGAAAAGACTGCGGGACGATTACAACTACTTCCAGGATATTCTTCCGCCTCATAGAAAATAAGCTTAATCGAGCCCAGAAAATTATAATAAAGGGACAACGCCCCGCATTCGTGCGCACTCACTTAAATAATATCTTGCAAAAGAACTATTTATAACTAGGCATTGGCCACACACCTATTTTCTCCCTGTTTTTATTCATATTATTATAAATGACATTAAAATTTATAAATAAAATGCAAGTTAAATTAAAATTCTACCAAAATTAGTTACTTTTATGTTCACACAATATGATACATTAAATATTTAGGAAACAACCAAAAACGTAATTCATGGTGTGTTTTTTCAAAGGTTTGGTTAAAAAAAGTGTGAAGGAACCGCGTATAGACTATACAAAAAGCTCACTGCTTTCAAACCAGGCAACAGCCTCAAGACTGCAGGAATGTATCGCCCTAGTTGCAGCACTGCTTCCTCNAAATTAGAATTGTATCACTTTTTTTTTGTAAATAAATATGTTTTTTCTTTTAATTTACAGTTTTATTTATTTACTGCCAGTAAAATTATGTTAAACACAGAATAAAAATTAGTTGACACCTAAGAGAATACAAAGAAAATATTGAGTTTAATGTAAATTTTTAGGAATTTGGGGCCCTTGGCGGCACTTTAAAAATATTTCTTAAAGCTACTTATTGTCTTTTCAATTAATATTTAGATTTCTCCTGGTATTTTTGTACATATTCCATTATAATATGTTAAAAAACTTATTTTTTAATCACCTTTGATAAATGGTCAGAAAATCAGTAATTTTGCAAAATGTCAGGTAACGGGGGCACCTCAATCCCTTTACGCAAATAACTCTAATTTGGTATGTTTTCATATCAACTATAGACACAACTTTTCGCAACTATTCCATTTCGATTAGAGTATTTTTTTTTTCGCCTAGTAAGTTCACTCCACCCTAATGTATACATATATATAAAAACTAAGATGGCGTCTAATTTGCTCTCTTAATGCTCGGTTCACTTTGAAAAACGTATATGTAATGAAAGTGTACGCATCGAAATTAAAGACAATAATATTCTTACTGAATGGTTCATGGTAATCGTTTATGCGTCATGTAGGAACATTCTCCACGTATACACTTGTAAGAAATTGNGTTCATGGTAATCGTTTATGCGTCATGTAGGAACATTCTCCACGTATACACTTGTAAGAAATTGTTACATTGTATTTCATGTCTTGTACATAAGGCCTTCAGCGCAATATAACTAAAAGGGAAAAGTAGAATACGAAGCAATCCGTTGCATTTATTTGAATATTTTATTTTAAAAAATAGCTCACAATTTTTTTCCTTTACTCATTTGAAAAAAATAACGTATAAACTGTGTTAATCGCTGAAATAAAAAACTACCCGACTATATTCAAGTTCAATTTTAGTCGCCTGTGATTGATTGAACATAAGACAATACAATTACTGTGAACCACGCANAAGTTCAATTTTAGTCGCCTGTGATTGATTGAACATAAGACAATACAATTACTGTGAACCACGCAACATTTTTTTTACGCGTTCTATGCAGACGTTCCTTACGTACACGGAACTGGTCGTGAACTAAGCTTGAGAGTATATGGTCGTGAGATTTCTTCTCGTTCTAGGCACGGCGATAAGGGCGACAACGACAGGCGAGCCCTGTGCCCTATCGCTCTTACGTGCGAGGAGCTTGAATAGGAATGCAGCGCTTCAGTCGTCACTCTCTGCTCTGCCTGCAAATCAGATTCGTAACAGAAGGACTTTATTACACACGATGAAAGCCCATATATTATTATAGGGCTGTAAGATTTTACTGTCCTCCTACCTCTTAATGAAACTGCTCAGGAAAATTCTAAACACGCATTTTNATTATAGGGCTGTAAGATTTTACTGTCCTCCTACCTCTTAATGAAACTGCTCAGGAAAATTCTAAACACGCATTTTTAAAACCACATTCGCGATTTTTCTCTCTTTAAATACGCATTAAAAAAAAAAAAAAACATACGGGCATAGATCATTGCTTTTTTTTATTTTTATATTTTCTGGCAAAAGGTTGTATTCCCAGAATATTTATTTGCTGAGATACGCGTAAACCCAACGACAACGAATGTACGGAACTACTAACTCTTACCTGTCACGAAAAAATTCCTTATGTTATATTTGTACGAATTACTTTTAAACTCGCTTAAAAAAAAAATATATTGACGGCATACGTGTTGCATAAAGGTTGGTCAACATATCAGTTTATTGTTTCTTGGACGTACAAGTAATAAAAACGAGTTCACCGAAACGAAATAATTCATGTTAACAAGAGATAGCATGACGTCCTTCAAGAAATATTTAAAATCACGCAAAATATTTTTTTCGCGATTTTTTAAAAATTACTTAAAATAAATAAATTTTGGCATGTTTTTTATTTNAAATCACGCAAAATATTTTTTTCGCGATTTTTTAAAAATTACTTAAAATAAATAAATTTTGGCATGTTTTTTATTTTTAGAAGTATATGAGTTTTTATAAAAATAGATTATGCTAAGCAGTTTTTGTAAACATTTTCGTTCTTTTTTTGTAGGGTATACGTCGCAAAACACTGAAATTGTGATTTTGACATGCCGTGTTGCTAAACCAATGCGATATAAACAATTTTATACGAGGAAAGAGTATTTACAGAAAATGTTTACAGGTTGAACGGTGTTTCATACAAATAGGAGAATGAATATTTTCGTAAACAGTATCCTAAAGGCTATTTATTGCCTTGTTTGAAAGCAGTGAGTATTTTGTATAGAGAAATACGTACATGTTAATGAAATTAGTTTTTTGTGGAGTTTCTGTCAAATATAGATATATAGCACCACAAAAGTTTCTGAGCAGAAAAAACACGTGCTTCTTTGCTATCGGAGCCTTTTGTAACAATAATGTTTCCTCGGAAAATCAGAAATCNATAAATCTCAATAACTAAATAACAAAATTACTGGAAAAGAAATTGTTATATTGGCATCTACTATATATAGAGCTTGAGAGAATAATTTCTCACACTTAGGTATTTGTTTTAAGTTTAAATATTCAAAATTGGCTCCAAAAAACTGAATTTCATTATCATCTTTATAGTCCATTCACTGTTACTGCACACTTTTCTGACGCCCTGCTAATGTTCTACTTCCAGGATATTCTTCCGCCTCATAGAAAATAAGCTTAATCCAGCCCAGAAAATTATAATAAAGGGACAACGCACCGCATTCGTGCGCACTCACTTTAACAATATCTTGCAAAAGAACTATTTATAACTAGGCATTGGCCACAAACCTATTTTCTCCCTGTTTTTATTCATATTATTATAAATGACATTAAAATGTATAAATAAAATGTAAGTTAAATTAAAATTCTACCAAAATTAGTTACTTTTATGTTCACACAAGCTTAAAACACTTGTGATACATTAAATATTTAGGAAACAACCAAAAACGTCATTCATGGGGTGATTTTTCAAAGGTTTGGTTAAAAAAAGTGTGAAGGAACCGCGAATAGACTATACAAAATGCTCACTGCTTTCAAACCAGGCAACAGCCTCAAGACTGCAGGAATGTATCGCCCTAGTTGCAGCACTGCTTCCTCNTGCTCACTGCTTTCAAACCAGGCAACAGCCTCAAGACTGCAGGAATGTATCGCCCTAGTTGCAGCACTGCTTCCTCCAGGAAATTCGCCGGATCTGCAGCGAACGTGTGAGCATCGCCGTAAGCCGCGCGGGATCCGCTATCACGGCAGTTAGCCCGCTACAGTTTCCTGCGCAACTGCTGCAATTAGCGGCGGCCACGTGCACGATATAGCGGCCCACGAGTGGCGCAGGGACGTCGAAGGTGTTCCGGCGAGGTCCGGAGCAACCGCGGAGCCGTAACAGAGTGATGCTGCCCGACACTTGAAAACTGTCGTTTAGCCGCCCGCGCCCGTTAGCCGCACACGTCCTCATTATGCCGGGTCCTTTGTGCAGCGCGGTTATTATCATTACCAGGAGCAGGTGAGGTCTGGCGCCCGTGCGAGCAAGCCGTGAGTGACTATTGAATGCCAACCAAGTGTTCGCCGGCACGCCTCGCATTACCATTTTCCTACGGCAATATTGTAATTTACGAAGAAAAAATCAGACTCCTATTAACGCCAACATTTTGAAAATAAAATGTCAAATAAATAGTATAACGTTGGTACTTACTTTATATTTGTGTATACGTATATATATAAATTCTGATTTCATTATTTCGCACATAATTTCATTAGAAAAATACTTCTTAAATATCATTATTTAACCTTTGTTTTTTAAATAATTGTAGGTTTTACATGTTTAACAAGAAAAAGAAATAAAATTATTTTAATTTGAAAGTTTTTTATTTATTAAAATACTTGTGCTATCTTCAATTTTTTTAAAAGTTTACCAAGCGTAATAAGTTGTACTGATAAGATTTTTTTGTAGGTAATTCATACATGTTTGTTTATAATTCTGCAGTGAAAGCATAATAAACATCACAACATGTTTGGCATGGTCGGTTTAATTAAAATTATTTTTAAAGGATGTATGTATTTTTTATTTTATTTTTTACTAGCGGTGCCCGCGGCTCCACTCGCGTGACTACATAATTATTGTTGAGGTTTTTTCTTAAATAAAGTTCATGCTTTTTATACTTTTTCCTGATAATGTCTGCACTTGATTTTCAATTTCAATGAGTGCAAGGTGAAAAACTTCGTCATTGAATNTATACTTTTTCCTGATAATGTCTGCACTTGATTTTCAATTTCAATGAGTGCAAGGTGAAAAACTTCGTCATTGAATGTTGCTCGCGTGGTTAAAGTAACAAACTAATAGGGATAAATAACGATATTCGTAAGTAGACAGACAGTGATCATAAACACAGAACACAGCACTAACGATGTCATTTTTTGGCGCTAGAATCACTCTTTTACTTTCTTTGTAGATCTCGGTAAACGCTAGCAATCAGTTCCGTATCACTCTGCACCAAATTACTAAATTCCCCTGTTAGTGACACGAAACCCTCGTCATCTGTTTCGAACCGCCCATCTCCAATTTTTAATAGTGTATCAGCATAATGTCCTGTATCAACGTCATTGTAGAAGTGAACTCTCATATTTGTCGTCAAGCTGATATTTATTGACATTTGCACATAAGCTTGACGACTTGAGACAGGCTTTGATTTTATCTGCAGGTGTGCCCCTCTGAATCACCGGTAGAGTTTGGCGGAAGTTACTAATACAACCATTCCTCCCATAATGTCTGTATTGTTTCGTATATCCTGTAGAGTTCGGTTTAGGGCCTCTATCACTTTTTTTTGTGACATTGTGCTTTCATCCCACACAAACAACTTAAATTGGCACAGCATTCTAACCCGAGCGCTAAAAAATTTTCTGAAGGAATGAGACATTTTTTTAGAATAAAAAATAGCCTATGTCACTTCCCGGTCCTCCAACTATCTCTGTACAATAAATCACGTCAATACGTTGCTCCATTGCGACGTGAAACAAACAAATTAACATACTTTCGCATTTATAATATTAGTTAGGATCTTGGAAAATTTAAGTATCTGCGAAACAGACCATAAACACCTAACAAAGTTGGCACTGACAAAAATACCAACAAAACATGTAATACCCTATCATACAAACACAGATATAAGCAAAATATTGGGAAAAAAAAATCCGATTACACGATTATTTTTGGAAAAAATATAGATAATGAAACTACTTTGTGTTTGTTCCCGAGCGAGAAAGGCTGGTGTTATTGCCTGCCTTCCAGCCGCCGTCATTTGGGCCACATTCAAATAAAGAGAAATGCAATAACTCACAAAGATAAAAGAAACTAAATATTAGAGTAACTCGGAGTTAATACAATACATCAGACATCAATGAACACGAAGTTACATCAACAAATCATGCATATTAAAGTTAACATGTTTTAAAAACTAATTAATAGCTATACAATTATAATAAGTATTGATAGCACATCGTTTTAATATACTAAAATAGGTTTGTACTGATCTGAAAGTCTTATGATTTAATTCATTATAGAATGCATTCAAAAACAGAGAAAGAACTCTTAGGAAGAAAATGTATGAACTTAAAGCAGAGCGTTTATATTTTAAGGTGTGAAATTTGTAATATAATGAAAGATCTTAATCAAAATCTGTGCTATTTTTTGTGAAACCTGTCATTGATAATTTTGAGAACTTTAATCTGTATATTTTCTAAACGTTACACACTTTCAGAACGATATTATAAATTATATCTTATTAATAATAGTACAGACTGATTAATGTACACTGAAGAGCCAAAAAAACTGGTACACCTGCCTAATATCGTGTAGGGCCCCCCGAACACGCAGAAGTGCCGCAACACGACGTGGCATGGACTCGACTAATGTCTGAAGGTATGCAGGAGGCAATTCACACCATTAATTCTGCAGGGAAGTCCACAAATTCAATCTGCGCCATTTTGTGAAAGGGTTGCACGTCTGTCACCTTTAATGATTCTCGTCAGTCGTTGTTTGTCCCGTTCGTTCACGACCTTTTTCCGACCGCAGTGATGTCGAAGATGTGATGTTCTACCGGATTCCTGATATTTACGGTACACTCGTGAAATGGTCGTACACGAAAATCCAAATGTTATCGCTACCTCGCAGATGCTATGTCCCATCTCTCGTGCGCCGACTATAGCACCACGTTCAAACTCACTTAAATCTTGATAACATGCTATTGTAGCAGTAGTAACCGATCTAGCTGCCGACCGCATCGCGTTACTCTGATTGGTTCCATACCTTTGTTATTTGNTATTGTAGCAGTAGTAACCGATCTAGCTGCCGACCGCATCGCGTTACTCTGATTGGTTCCATACCTTTGTTATTTGCATACTCACGCCTATACCAGTTTTTTTTTGCTTTTTAGTGTATCACTATGTGTAGAGTATCTGGTAATATAAATAATAAGATCTACATATCTATAGATAGTTTCGATATAAGGCTATCTATACGATGATGAAAGTGAAGCTTCGCGTCGAGAATAATTCTTAAATTATGTATATATAATACACGTTTAACATCATGGTATTTTTATGATAGTTCATAAGAATGCAATTATTTTTTCTAGTAAATGTAGTGCACTGTTTTTTTCGTAACTGAGGACCATAGCATTCTCAACACACAATGTTTACACAGCGTATTAACTTCTTGCATTTTACAGTTATTATGAAAGTTAAATACATTTTCCTGTAATTTTATGTCATGAAATAAAGTAAAATATTTGAATTCGATACAGTTTCATTTACGTAATTGAAAAATATATCAGACAGTAACGGGGATAGGGTGCCGCCTTGAGAAACACTCGAACGTACAGGATAAGAGTTTGGAAAAATTACTTACAATCCTTACCTTGAGATTTTCATCCATTACGATAACTAAGAAACCAATAAACGTATGTTTGATCTAGACCATAAGCTGACAATTTGATATATTGATATAATGTTGACAAGTGTCAAAGCTTTGATAAAATCGAAATAAGTAACATAATTTTTTCTCGTTGTGACATGGAGTTGTATTTTACTTATACAATTAAATAAATTGATTTTATTGTACCTACCAAGAATAAAACCATGCTGTGCAGGAGAATTCGTAAGGTGAAAGGGAAGCTGTTTATGCACAATCTTAAAAATAATTCTAAAATTAGCATAAAAGCGAAATGGATCTATAATTAGTTGTTATTTGCATATTACACTTTTTTAAGAATCAGTATAACTATTGATGTTTTTCAGATATCAGGAAAGATACCATTCTGTAAGAATTTTAAGATAGATGAAAGTACTGGAGTGAATATAAGAGGGCTGATTCAGATGTCAAGGCAACTATTATTTATCTGCCGAAAATCATCCAACACAGGAAATGTACTTTACACAGTTGATAGTGTACGACGTTTAAGTTTTAGAGGTGACACCACATGGGGTATGTATGCAGGAATATCCGGCAAGGAACAAAGACAAGCATAGCTGCTTGAAATCACAGTCTTATTGATTTATTGACGTACACCCTGTATACACTCATTTGAACGGGTACGTATCGTTCGTGTACGAGCTGTTTAACATCCTTAAAAGTAGTCTTCGAGGTTGTCCACTGTTCGTTGCCGGTAACGTGGCAGACGGGAAACACCATAGACTGCATAAGATCCGTCAATGTGCGCCACCTCTCGTCGAAATGCTGTGAATGTCGTACACTTTCAACTGTACAAAGTACATTTCCTGCATTTGGTCATTTTCGGGAGATAAACAATAGTTGCCATGACTTCTGAATCAGCCGTCGTATTTGCACATGTTTTAATTACAAAATTAATTATTCTTTCTAGTCCCGNGTTGCCATGACTTCTGAATCAGCCGTCGTATTTGCACATGTTTTAATTACAAAATTAATTATTCTTTCTAGTCCCGCAAATTTACTCGATTTCAGTTTTTTCATACCCCATAGAACAATGTGACAGACATTATATTATCCCTAGAGTTTACAAGCACTGTGAGGAAGTAATTATTAACATTATTAGCAATTGAATCAGGATCAGTAAATTCCTCAAAATTTCTTTGCAGAGTTATACTCTCGCTGTACTCCTTCTTAATTCTTTTAACGTAATTACAAAACGTTTTTGGATTTTCATTAATGTGGTAGTTGATATTGATTAACCAACTCATTTTATCGATTTTTAATCTGTTCTTAACCAGTTTCCGCACAGCATAANATGGTAGTTGATATTGATTAACCAACTCATTTTATCGATTTTTAATCTGTTCTTAACCAGTTTCCGCACAGCATAAAAACAATTATACGAGACAGGTTTTTTTGAAATATATTTTATGTAAACGAAATTTCTTTTTCATAAGTAGAATGAGAACTTTAGTATACCACTAAGTATACTTACTTGTTTTATGGATATTAAAGGGAATTAATCGATTAATGCAATGTTGTACTCAAGTTTTTAAATATGTAGCCTACCATTTTGCCGACGTCTTAGATCTTACATATTGGATTCCAGTAAACAAAATTCACTGCTAAGTACGAAGATCTCCTATTGCATAGTTACGATATGTATACTTATGATACATATAATTGTAAATCTTATAGTAAATATTAAATCTCCATAACAGTGCAAGATGGAAGCTATCCTCATTAACCATTGGATAATAACACTGGAATAATACATTAAAATATTCGTAAGTAAAAATGAGGTCTAGTAATTTTGTGTGTTTTTGTAAAGTAAAATTGTTTTAAATTTAATGCATTTGTTGATGCAAGTAATGTTTGTGCATAATGACAATTAATATCCTGTGTGTGTTTAAACAACAATGTACTCCAGGAACATTAAAATCACCAACGAGTATTATTTGATTCGGATGAAAGGTTAGTTTCGATGCTAAAACAGTCATATAATTTCGAAAAGCAACTACATTAATATGAGGGGGAGGGAAAGGCATATATATATATATATATATATATATATTATTATTTTTTTTTTCAATTAAAAGTTTTTAATCAGGTGCTATAGAAATTTCTATTCAAACTGATTCATTATGTTATAAGTTGAGATAATTTCGTAGTATTATACAACAACAATGTTTTTTATCTCCAGCTATAAGGAATCAACCTCCTCTGGCTAATGAGGACGCTGCTTATAAATCACAGCCAATACGGCAAACAGCATAATTAGGAGGAAATAAGTATGAGTTTAAATAATTGCTTGTCAACCACGTTTCAGTATGACAAATAATTGAATTGTTATTCGCATTAAAATTAGTTACAAAAGTAGAAACTTTTGTTCTCAGTCTATGGGCATTTTGATAGTAGCTGAGAAGTTCTGTAAAGCTGGTTTTCATCACTTAAATGATACAGCAGCTTCTATGCCTGTCCCAGGAGACTGTTCGGAGGTGAGTACGGGCGATTATTTCTGTTGGAATACCTGGCAACTTGTTGACGTGTCCGATTGTGCAGACTGATGTGTAAAAACGTCATAAGCTTTCAATCATTCTTGGAAGGGACAAATTAGAAATTACGCACATGTAGGTAATTTTAGGTCTGTGCTGCACACTGCGAAGCTCAGTGACCAATGATCTTACCTGCGGGCAAATGATTCGCAAACGGTCTTACTAGCCTAGGTCATAATTGGTTCGTATAATTGTAGCCGAACATATAACCTACACCTCATTGGCTGTGAGAACGAAGAAAAGTGTTGTGTAGACTTTAGTACAGCTCGCATCATAATTATTATTGTTAGCAACAACTGAAGCCGTAAATTAAAGAAGGTCTGAAATAGTTAATGTGCTCGGAGTCTTGTTCAGAAACTGACACACGGAAAGAAGAATACAAAGCGTGCGTCGTACGTACTTTTGTCATGCGAAGTTGTCCAAGGTCAAGTTTGTTATTAATATATTTTGCTATACCTTGCTCATATACTTCTGGGGCGATGCGAGACACGATTGCTTATACCTCTGAATGTATGTATATACCGTACAAATACCTTACACAAGATGTTCGAAACTTAAACACCTAAATTAAAAATAAAGTAAAAAANGTATGTATATACCGTACAAATACCTTACACAAGATGTTCGAAACTTAAACACCTAAATTAAAAATAAAGTAAAAAATAAACAGAACACTGTATACCTAAACGGAATATTAAAGTAAATATGAACGCGTGAGAATTGGGATTTGAAAACNAAAATAAACAGAACACTGTATACCTAAACGGAATATTAAAGTAAATATGAACGCGTGAGAATTGGGATTTGAAAACGTATTTTCGCCGAATGCCTTGTACTTTCGGCCAGTGGTAGGGACGGCGTCGATGTACCCACAGTACGTCCCACACGGCTGAATGGGACACGCACATTTGGCGCGCTATGGAGCGTGTACTAGTGGAGGGTGACGTATCACTTACTCAAGCTGAACAATGTGCACAGACCGAGGACGGCCAGCATTACACACGTGTCTCTGCAACATGGGAAGCACAATACACCTTATTCACAGGCTCTTATATCCTTTAATATTTTATTAAGTATACGGTGTCCTGTACATTTCCGACTTTATTTTTAATAAGGAATCACCTCCCGTAGTTTGGGTGTTTAATTTTCGAACATTGTATATACACCGTATATATAACAAATGTTCGGTTCCATGGGAAGTATAGTGCTTGCCAACAAAAAAAAAATTAAAACTTGTCAATAAAGACACGCCGTAAGTAGAAGTTTCTCCGTTCGTTCNAATTAAAACTTGTCAATAAAGACACGCCGTAAGTAGAAGTTTCTCCGTTCGTTCACAGGCAGTAGCATCCATCGTGTCAAATATTGCACACCTCGCCCGTAACTCATTGCAGCGCATGTATGCGCTAAAGACAGTTTTCTGTGCTCAGAAGCAAACTTAAAGAGGTTCTTCTCACATGTATGAATTTTCGGTAGGTATTCAATGTACAACACACCTAGCAAACTTACAAAGATTTCAGTTATTTATTTGTGGCAGCAAACATTTTAAGTTTTGTGCTCAAGATCTGATGCTAAACCAAATGTGAAGGGGCTGGTTAGTGGCGGTTATTAGTATTTTCTTATTTATATTTTATGATAGCAATTGATTTACTGCTTGTTAATTCTGTGCGGCTGTAGTTTCTTTCTCTTTTTTGTTTGTGTTGGCAACTGCGTACTGCGTATTCCGAGTTACATTTACAGAAAGAAGTCGCACAGTGTTATTAAAATTCCTGCAAAATCTATCGCAAACTGAACTTTTTTATACACCACATAAAATGCTATATAAAAATTCTTATATTCTTAAATTAACCACGTCTTTATATTTCTGAAGTTTATTGTATCCTTAAACGACAAAAATTTACTTTCTAGGATGGAAGATTAATATTTTCCCTTGAGTCAGATACGCTTTTGAAGAAAAACTGGGAAGGAATGCCAGAAGAATTTCGACGAAGAAGGAAAACGGAGGGAAGATGTTGCAGTCTCACTCGTAGCTGGATGAAGCTATTAGATAAATAAAAATACCCACAGAATGCAGGAGAAGTCTGCTGCATACCACAGTAGCGAATGTATAGGATGTGCCAAAAGTCCATTAAACCCCAGGGATAACATGACTCACTCTTATAGTCCATTCACGGTTACTTCCAACTTTTCTGAAGCCCTGCTAGCCTTCTACCTTTGGACATTTCTCCGCCTCACGTTAAAAAAGCTTACTTAACCTGGTGTTAAAACGTACATAAAAGGGACAGCACACCATATTCGTACGCACTCAGTTTAATAATACTTTCTATGCGAACTATTTCTTACTAGGCATTACCAACTTACCTATTTTCTCCCCGTTTTTATTGATGTTAATAGGAAACAAAATATTATAATTTAAAAATAAAACTTAAGAAAAAGTTTAATTTAAGGAAAACTAAGATATTTTTATGGTAACACAAGAAAAAAAAGCTTGTGTTACGTGACATTCAGAAAACAACCATTCACTTAATACATGAGGTGATTTTTCAAAGGTTTGTTTGAAAAAGTGTGAAGAAACCGCGAATAAACTAAAGGGGTTGTTTTCACTAAAATAAACACTTTTGAAATAAACCATTGAAAAAATCACTGTTTGTATGCTACAGTACACTATAGCACGCAGGATCCCAGATAATTTCACAGTAAATTAATCAAAATAGTTCTAATACCTGACGTTGTACTTACAGTGTATTATGTTAATTTATGGCTATTGAAGTTTTTTTTTGTTTTATACGCATTAGAAAACGAATTCGCATATTTTAAAATCTGTTTACGATTAGGTGACGTCTTTTGATATCAACGTTTTAAAAACTTCACAGTCCATACCTGCATACCTTTTAACGAGTCCACTGTGTGGCATACACTCAGTAAAGTTGATAACGAGGGATTTAAAATAGTTCTATGTCTTAACGTTTAATTAAGACTGTTGAGTAAACATTTTTTAAAAGTGAAATTATATTTTTTTTTGCTTCCTGCTTATTAATACGTCTAATTGAAAAATAATCAGATTTTTTAAATGTTTACTTTTCTTATAATTTCATAGTTTCACTTGACCAACGCATGAATAAAGTGATCAGGCCATGGAAATGTTAATTTTACATATGGCGGAAGGATACACAATTTTCATACACGTAGATCTTGAGGAGTGCTTTCAAAAGTTCTCAGTTTGCCATGAACAGCTTACAAACACATTTCCTTTCCTAAAAATTACCCCGTTTCCACTTTGACGATGTATGAATAAATTNGCCATGAACAGCTTACAAACACATTTCCTTTCCTAAAAATTACCCCGTTTCCACTTTGACGATGTATGAATAAATTGAGATCGTCTATGGTAATCTCAATCTTACAGGAAGCGCAAGGACACAAAGTTAAAAAGAAAGTAAATCCTATGCAGATCTTTCAAAAGTACTTAATTATCCGTGTGCTATCTATAATTGGTGGATTGTTTGTTGTAGGTGGTGAACTGTGCCTAAAATACGGCCGATGGTAGTGCGAAGGTGAGAAATATGTACGACTGGTGTCAAGAGAACCTACACTTTGAAGAACTGGAAAGGAAATCGCAGTATGTGATGATATGGGCAGCAAAGTATGCCACATTACTGTTCGGTCCATATTCCTTTGAAGGTGTTGTGAATCATATGAACTACCTCACCACGTAGTGTGACTAGTTTATTGGGCAGAATAAATAGTTTATATTTATATTATTTATTATTGGGCGGAATAAATAGTAAGATTTCAACAAAGGCAGGAAAACGAGAGCGATAGTGCAATGTATAAAATAATAGTATCAGTAAATAGGGCAAGCTAAGCCATTTACATTTCACAAGTTTTTTATTGAACATCATGCCAAGCAGGTGTTGCGGAAATCAAGGCATGAAATGACAGTTTACATATGCGAAATGTGGCAGTGTGAGCGCATAAGTGATAGATCTTATGGTCGTTTGCTATAGCCGTTTTCTATTAATGACTGTAATAGTTGAGTGGTATTACTTGTTTGTATTTTTGACAGGTATTGACTGTATGNTAGCCGTTTTCTATTAATGACTGTAATAGTTGAGTGGTATTACTTGTTTGTATTTTTGACAGGTATTGACTGTATGTATTGTTAGCTTGTATGGTTCCCTGGTATGACTGGTTACCATTGTTGGCTCGTATGGTTGACCAATATTGATGGTTCATATGTCCGGCTTATATGGTTGGTTCATATGGCTGACTTGTATTGTCGGTTCGTATGATCGGCTGGTATGATTANTAGCCGTTTTCTATTAATGACTGTAATAGTTGAGTGGTATTACTTGTTTGTATTTTTGACAGGTATTGACTGTATGAATTGTTAGCTTGTATGGTTCCCTGGTATGACTGGTTCCCATTGTTGGCTCGTATGGTTGACCAATATTGATGGTCCATATGTCCGGCTTATATGGTTGGTTCATATGGCTGACTTGTATTGTCGGTTCGTATGATCGGCTGGTATGATTANTCATATGTCCGGCTTATATGGTTGGTTCATATGGCTGACTTGTATTGTCGGTTCGTATGATCGGCTGGTATGATTAGCCTTGAACGGTCAGTTAGCCTGGTTGGTATTGGTGTTTGGTTTGGTAAGCAGTAATGAACAGTATGTATGGTTGGTTCGCATGGCCAGTTCATATGGTTGGCTGGTATTGTCGGTTTGTATGCTCGTTCTTGCCCATTGGTACGGCCAGTCGGTGTTGGCGGATGGTTGCCCTTCTTGGTTGGTATGGATGTTTTGTATTTCCAGATGGTATGGGATGTCTATGGTTGGCTGGTATTCATGAATGGTCAGCCTCTTTGGTTGGTTTGACCTGTCGGTATGGTCATTTGGTATGGTCGGTTGGTTTGATTGATCTTGTCCATTGGTATGCCAGTTGGCCTTGATGACCGGCTGGCCTGGTTGGTGTGAGTGTTTGTTACGGTCAGCTGGCATTAACGGTCTATATGTTTGCTCGGTATTAATAGTTACTCGTTCGGCCTTGTTGGTTGGTCTGGTAGAACTTGTTTGCCAGTTGGCCTGGTCGGTTGTTATGAACGTTTGGTATGGTCGTTTGGGTTGGTTGGTNGTCTGGTAGAACTTGTTTGCCAGTTGGCCTGGTCGGTTGTTATGAACGTTTGGTATGGTCGTTTGGGTTGGTTGGTCTTGTCCATTGGCCTTAGAATCTGATCGTTCTTGTCGGTTGGTATGTTGTTTGTGACTTAATCACCAATTGTTCGAAAATAGTGGACCAATGTGCTTGTAAAGAGTCTAGACATTAGCGAGATATCTCGAGATGATTCAGTTTATGCTGACCGTGTAGATTCCAAGTTTCGAGGGCCCATCCTTAATGTTTTTCAAACGTTATCGACGTCGATGTACGCAGTTCAGCTGGAGATATCGATGGTTCTACCCGAGGCGAAGTTGGGATGCGCGTCGTCCACAGACACGCCATTAAATGGACGCTTCTTCTTGATCTCGACTATCCAGTAGCTTGCTTGTTCGAGTAGGTACTTTAACGCGCCCAGTCCAAAATTTATTTACAAACTGAAGTGCTGCTATCGTTAAATGTTTTATGGGTACTGTACATGTGTTGAGCGCACTTCTCGCAGCCAGTCAAAAACGCACTGCGTCTTCGTTGATGTCAGAGTTAACCATACACATATAAAATATGCAAAAACTTCAACAAATCATATTTGTCGCAAGTAAGACACCCAAAACACAGACAACTGATGCCTTGTTGTGTACAGTGCCGGTAAAAATATCTTTCGTGTGCAACATGGTCCTCGATCATAGACACCGGGACTGAAAGAGTTAGATTTGAGCAAATATTTACTTCCGTGTGAGAATATATGCATAATTACGAGCACGACCGATAATAACACGCATTCTATGACGGAAGAGTCGATCACAGTATAACTTACCAAAATTATTCTTAAAAATGTCAGGAGAGAGAATACCATTATCACCTGTCACATCAGACGAAGAACTGTGACGTGGTGTGACTTTGGCCACATTATTTACTTGCAGAGGTCAAGATGTCGCGTGAAAAATGGCCAATCACAAACGAGAAATAGAACGTCATAAAAAATATTTTTTCCCATACAAGCACACTCCAGTGCGTGTCAAGCTACAGCAGATACATTGTGGGGTGGGAGTTGATGGGGGCCAACTAGATAGCCAATGAAATAAAGTGGTAGGTGAAGAGGTTGCACCATGGTGAGTAAATGGAGCAGGCTGAATTAATTGGAGTGAAAGAGAGTGGGTTTCGTGGCATGGTAGGTGTTGAGGGATGGATGGTGAGGAGGGTCGAGCTATGACGAGTAAATTGTGAAGGAGTTGGAGAGTCGGGTGGTAGGTTGGTGGCACTGGTAGTGCGTGAGGAGGTCGGGCTATGGCGAGTAAATTGTGAGAGGGAGGAGTATAGGGCGGTGGGTTGATGGCATGGGTGGAAGATGAGGGGAGGCAAACTATGGTGAGTAAATTTTGAGGTGATGGAGATTCGTGAGAGTGGACAGGGAGGGGTCATGTATTACGTAAAGTCAATAAATCGCTTGGAGTCATGAGGGGGTTGGGAGGGGGTGACAGGTTGAGGGGAAATGACTAATCAATTGTCTGCTGAACTTTGAAACAAGGAGTGCCTCTGCTCTGCCATTTTTACAACGATCGAATCTTCAAGTTTAGTCACAACCAATATGGTGGTCGGGGTCAGTGATAAAATTTATTCCTCTATTTGTACTGTTATTTTTTTTCTCGATATTTTTAGAGTTTTTCTTAATTTTTTTAGTTTAATTTCACTAGGGTTAAGTTCAATGTCACCCACATCCAAGATGACGGTCGGGGTTAGAAATGTAATTTTTCCCTTGATTTTTATGAGTTTTATTCGATTTTGAAAACTTTTTCTCCATTTTGCGAGTTTAAGGTCACTGAGTTCAATATAAAGGACACCAAAATACAATATGGCGTGCCGGGCCAGTAACGTAATTTTTGCCTCAATTTTTACGTTTTCCTTTACTTTTGTAGTTTGAAGTTGAGTGGTGCAAGGTCACCTTTATCCAATATGGGAGTCAGGATCAGTAATGTAATTTTTCCCTTGATTTTTCCAAGTTATTTAGGATTTTAATTTTTAATGTTTTTTGAGAGTTTAAGGTCAAGGTCATTCACATCCAACAAGGCTGACCCCAGGCGTGACCACCGAGACTTCAAGGCCTTACAACCTCTATGTGACGTCACTGGCAGTGGGAAATACCGCAAAATAAAATGGGCAGTACTCAATAATACAAAATTGTTTTCACTGCTTTCAATTTGTTGCCATTCGAAAGTAAGCTAAGAACGGTGTTCAGAACTATTACTTTTTATTTTTTTCCATTTACCTGTATGTTGATATTCGCAAGCAAGAAAAACACGATGTTCAGAAATATAACCGAATGATACATTCGTTGAATCTATAAAAAATGATTTTTTCTTTATTGTTATTTGTTTAGCAATGACGTTATGTGCTAATGTTTAACCAATGGGGAAAGTATTACAAATACAACCTATTTGTAGAAAATCCTTTATTTCTTAAAACAACTTTGTTGTTGGAATAATTAGTAGAAACTAACTAATGAAGTTCAAAAAACTCCCAATTAATTGTTTTTATCGCTGAGACCAGTTTCATCTATTCAAAGCACTGCGAAAACAGTGACGTTACTAGGAGTTTAAGTTTGTTGTGGCTGAAGCAACATTATAGTCACGTAGAAACTTAGGCTCAACGTCTCGTCAACAGAGATGCAGTTAAAGACGGAATCAACTCAGCATTCGCCTGGAGCGATTTCGGAAAACCATGGAAAACCAAAATCAGGATGGCCAAATCGGGAGTCGAACCTGGGTCCTCCCGAAGGTAATTAAGTCCATTATTTTACCACTGCACCACCTTGCTCGGTAACCAAATTCTAAAATTAACAATTATGACATGGGTTAGTTCTAGTCTTCTGTTGACATTCAATGCTAATTCATCGATAATGCTGTTCCGACACACTTTTTTGCTGTCTTCCTTTTCTTTTGCCAGCAGAGATTGTGAAGCGAGCCGCTCCTGCCCAGTTGTATTTATGACGTACTTTTATCTTTTTAATTTACTGAAGAACCTTTCACTTGATGCTGATGAAACGGGAATAGTAAGTGCGATCTGGAAAATTTTTAATTTTTGTGTATATGCTAACGTAATATTTAATCGTTTTATTTATTATTTGTTTGTAGCAGATACATTTTATGTACTCTAGCTCTAATTCATATTATTAATTGCAAGTTGTTTTAACTTTAGAAAACGTATTTTTAAGTAGTTATATTTGTAAATCTTTCTGATTTCAGTCACGAAGTTAATGTTAAGTGGACCGCTTGCATAGAGGAATTTAATGGTTGGTTGCTATGGTAACGCAAGGCGTATGTATAAGATATGATGTAGCCGTCTCCTGGTTGGCGCGATGTTTAAAGGCGTTCTAAAGTATGGTATTTTACTTAAAAACCTGGCCAATAATTTATTTTTGAAACCGGTTCCCACCCCTTTGTTAGGTTTCTTCGAAAAGCCAGGTAGCTACAGCAACAAAGGGTAAAAACCGCAAAGCGCTAGCGCGATTCACCGCGCCATGTTCTCAGTCGGAAGTTACCCTTCGCTAAGAGTGTTGTGTGATTTGTCGATGTGCTCAGATTTTAGTGTTTTTATAAACTCTTGTGGTTTTATGCATAAACAATTTACTGGTTGTTTATGTGATGGATTCTTCTAACCCTGGTATGTACTTTATGTAACACTACCTTTATGTAATGAAAATCTAGCAAATTTGAGTCAGCATGGCTGACAACATACTGTAGGTGTGTTCAACTGTTTGATATATGCGTACATTAAAATATTTACTAAGGGTTTTGTTATACTTCTGAACCTTTCTAAGCTCTGAAAACTATTTTATAACATGAAATATTTAGTACCCAAAACAGTTATAAAAAAAACAACCGCCTGAAACTGTCCTCCTTTTTTTAACGATTTTTTTGGTTCATACATGTAGCATATAAACTGCCTGTAAAAAAATGGAACGTCCGTCTTACTGATGAAGAGAAACAAGTAATGAATAATAAAAAAAAGGAAATTCAAGACGATTTCAAACACCAGCTCGGGCTTTTAGTCGACATTCCCGAAGCCAATTTTGGAAATACGAATGATGGAAACACCAGNAATGAATAATAAAAAAAAGGAAATTCAAGACAATTTCAAACACCAGCTCGGGCTTTTAGTCGACATTCCCGAAGCCAATTTTGGAAATACGAATGATGGAAACACCAGCAGGCGTTTCTTCGAAGAATACGAAATATCGGCGGCAATATTAGGAATCGATAAAACCTTGATTTACAGGCTAAAGGTTATTTTGGACACATTGTGTTCCGGGCTTAAAATCAACACTGACGCCTTTGAAATATACTGTCAAGAAAACGCTGAATTATATGTGACACTTTATGGTTTCTACCCTATGTCCCCAACCTTGCACAAGGTACTTCGACATGGGGCCGAAGTCATTAGGGAAGCAATTCTTCCTATAGGACAGTTATCCGAAGAAGCTGCAGAAGCCCGAAACAAACATATTAGGTCATACCGATTAAATTACACAAGAAAAGTTTCGCGTGTGACCTGCAACCTGGATGTCCTTAATAGGCTGCTTTTAACTTCAGATTAGGGGGTTAGTACAGGGATGCGATGCTTTTCACATAAGAAAAAAAAGCCATTATCATCTGATGTTCAAAATCTGTTATCAGAAAGTGACCTTATAAAGGTAAATGTGTTAGAATATAGTAGTAGTGACGAATAAATGCTTCGTTTTAAAACTAAATCGTTGTCTTATTATTTTTCACTCCACAATTTAAACAAAATGATGTTCTGTAGCTGTTAGTGGCATAAAATATTTTTGGCCAGGTTTTGGGACCAAATACCACACTGTGCGTCGTTTAAGAATGCAGTTTTTAAGTTTTTTTTAGCCATCTTGGTTTTCCCGTCAGGCAGGCGATGACCTTGTGGGTCGTCGGGCTGAGTGATATTTTATTTTGCTGGTTAATTGGCAGAGTCCCGTACCGAAATGCAGACTGCCGATAGGGCGAAGACGCGAGGTATTTGAAGAGGAATATTTAAGTCTGCACACGCCACCTACGCGGATTATATTTAAAGCCAAATTTGAGCTACCG
Source organism: Clitarchus hookeri (assembly GCA_002778355.1). Classification (NCBI taxonomy): domain Eukaryota; kingdom Metazoa; phylum Arthropoda; class Insecta; order Phasmatodea; family Phasmatidae; genus Clitarchus; species Clitarchus hookeri. The sequence goes on along the minus strand of NQII01005659.1, from coordinate 24,255 downwards.
CGANATTTGAAGAGGAATATTTAAGTCTGCACACGCCACCTACGCGGATTATATTTAAAGCCAAATTTGAGCTACCGCGATTGAGTGTGGTATGGCAAAGACTCTAGTGACGTACCTACGGCTCGATAGCCTAGTGACGTAAGACTAAGGCCCACGACCAGGGGAACCAGTTACAGAAGATTGCAAGAGCTTCTGCAGTAACCAAGATTTATTTTAAGCTAAGTATGCTGAATTTTCTACACAGAGACTACGTCCGTAAATAATTAATGATTTTTGAGGAACTAATCCGGCTTACGTTACGCCATCTTGGATCATAATTTTTGTTAAAGTTGCTTTATCTATATGCCAACGGAGCTCCTGAACTGAGTTCTCATATTCTCCCAACTGAGTCGGCGTGAGAAAATTATATATTAATTTAATTATTTGCACATTTTCAAATAATTTAAAGAAACCGAAGATACTTAGTTTCGTTTTGAATTGCAAATAAGAGATACGTACGAGAGGACTACACTCATAATTACGGCCACACAAAGTCTTGTAAATTTTGAAAACAAAAAAGTGCTGCTATTTAAAACTTAGTATTTTCACAGATATTCCTTTAATTCACAATGTTCAAAACAGAAAATTTATTTTTCAATTAAATCACATTTAATTCCTCTCGAGTCTCTGTGAGTATTCTTTTGATCAGTAGCTGGTGGTAGATTTGATTTGTGTCTTCCTAGTGTCTCTTGTATGTTGTTGGTAGCCTACGGGGATTGGCAAGTGTTCCTGAGCTACAAATATCTTTGGTAAGATAAATATTGTGGTAAGGTAAATCTGGAGTGTCCTTGCGTAAGTTGCTCTCTGTCACACTACTATACACTTTAGTAGCTAGTTTGCTGTAGACGCAATTTCGGCATTTTTTTTCTCTGAACACATTACTAGGCAAGAAAATCAAGGGCTTCAATATGGCGCTTAGAGTTACACCTTAAGTGTCCCACCTGCCTGCATTGTTTTTCTCCTTTTTTAGCCCGGAAGCGCGAGAGCTCCAAGGGTTACACTGGTACTCGCTGCAAGAGCGACATCGTCTCTACGCGCAGGGCTTTGTACTGTCGTGCAGTGTTTTCGTAGTGCTGCGTCTACCTTTGCGACTTCCAGCGGTGACCCTATCATTTTAATGATGAAAAGTCTGTAGCAAAGTTCGATACAGGCTCCTATCGTAGTTTGACTCGTGTCCGGCTAGTATGATTTAAGATACAGCAGCCTGAGAAAGGCGTTTTTGGAGGGCTCCAAAATAATATTTACAACATGCGTAGTAATTTTTAAGTACAATTCCGTCCTCGTCTGGGCATGATGTTTTTTCGTAGGTAAACCAACTGGGAGCATGTTTAATAGTTTCGTCAAAGAAANTCGTCTGGGCATGATGTTTTTTCGTAGGTAAACCAACTGGGAGCATGTTTAATAGTTTCGTCAAAGAAACCAGGATTTCAAACACCCCGTAACGCAGTCCAAGCACCAGGCAAGCTGAACCCTTAAGGCTATTCAAGTGCCTAACATTTATTTTCTGCATTTTAAAGATATTTTGCGGTTTTGCGATACAATATCAAAAACTATTTGATAAAATTGTCAAATAATTTTAAAAATAACTCTTGAGTACTTTTGTGGAATAATTATCAGCATTTTAACCTTAAAGTTTGTGCCAAACAATTTTCGAAATGTTATACGTGAACAATTTTTGATTCCAGCTAAGGTGTCTTATGAAGATTTAGGAATGCCACAAAGAAATTTCTCTGAGGTGTGGCATTTTGTTCATCTGCTATTAGGTTTTGACTTCTAACTATTTGGGATATAAATTTTATTGTAAAACTTAAAATAAAATTATAACTGAACCACTAGAAGAAATTCCATGCAAATTCTTTATTTTGTTCTAATTATATTAGCAACTAATTTTAACTGTAGATAAACATGATAGTTATGCAAACAGTTTAAATTTGTATGCAAATACATGTAAATTAGAAATTTCTGCATTTACGTAATTAATTTTTGTAAATTAATTTCCCATGGTTTATGATCGTCTGATCGTAACACTGGTGTCAGAAGTGAGACGGAGGCATTTAATTGTAAACGAAGTTAGACAGGCATTAATGAGATTCGGGGGTTTGGGCAATTCTGCGACGTTAAGCGATAGACGGTGAGCCAGGGTAGCAACAAGTGGTGACGGAAGTTATCAGCAGGAGGGAAATTTGCGACTGAGGGCATCGGTGCAATGAAGAGTGCGACTGTCAGGCTGGACCACTGGACTGGATGCGCGAGTGCTTGACATTAGAAAGGATGGAAACAGATTGACTGAACATGTGTTAATGATGAGTGTGAGTTAATTGACTGTAACGAAACAGGGAAATTAAGAAGGACGTTAATTAGAGTTGAAAATGACATAAAATATCGCGCTCGCTAAGAAATACAGAGATTGATATTGGATATAGATAATTTAATGCTCTAAGTAATAGCTGTGTGAATGCATTAAAAATCAGATTTAGTAATTTATTTTTATTAAGATCTTTATCCCTCACGAACTCGGATACGCCCCTCAGGCGTTTTGTTACACTTCTTTTATCAATGTACTATTTTATGTAATAAAAATATCGGAAATAATTTCTGGCACGTGAACAGCCTTAAGCGCAGTGTGGTCGGGGAGAGGTCGCCCTTTCTCTTCCAGGATGGCCGCTTTGTACTCCCCATTGCCCAGTGTTCTTGCGGAGCTCGGTGGAAATTGCGCGCGCTTATTTACGACTGTTTGGTATCTTCGATAAAACCCCAGGGCCGGCGCGTGCGAGGAGGAGATGGGGCGGGGGTGCAAATCCCACTCAACACATAGTGGTGTCGAAGGTGGTCTGTGTGGGTTTAGATGAGGGGGAGGGGGTGTACCACCAGGGAGGCCGGGCGAAAAAGAACAACAGCCCGCTCGCGACCGCGCCGGCGAGAATGTGGCACAGAGCTCCGGCCCTGGCCACCTGAATTATTGAGCACGGCAGCCGGAACACGGCCCGGGAGAACGATGTCGGTTCTGCTCGCTGCACGCGTGTTACACCCGGCGCGAGTACCGGGCGTGGCCGTGACCGCCGAGACTAATAATCCATTCGCGGTTACTTCCCAACTTTTCTGAGGCCCTGCTGAAGTTCTGCTTGCAGGATATTCCTCCGCCTCACGCAAACAATGCTTATCCAGGTCTAGAAAATCACATCAAAGGGACAAAGCACCGCATACTAACGCAATCGGTGTAATAATATTTCGCTTAAGAACTATTTGTTATTAGGCATTACCATCACACATATTTTCTCAATGTTTTAAATTCATATTAATTAAAAATTAAATATTAGAATTTATACATTAAATACAAATACAATTTCAACAAAATAAAAAAATAAGATACTTCAGTGTTAACGCAAATATGACAAACTTGTGATACATAACGTAATTAAGAAACAACCAAGAACCTCATTTATAATGATATTTTCAAAGGTTTGTTTCAAAAAGTGTGTTGAAACCGCGAATAGACTACATAAGTTCTTACAACCTCCGCGAGACGTCACCGGTGGTAGTCTATTCGTGGTTTCTTCACACTTTTTGAATCAAACCTTTGAAAGATCACCCTACTTGTTAGATTTTTGGATGTTCCCTAAACATGTAATATATTACAACTGTTTTACACTTGTGTTAACATAAAATTACCTTATTTTTGGTTAAATTGATTTTTTACTTACATTTGAAAATAATTAAAAATATTATATTAATGATTTGTATTAATGAAACAGGGAGAAAATACGTGCGTTGGTAATGATTAGTAAGAAATAGTTCTTATGCAAAATGTTATTACAGCGAGTGCGCACGTATGTCGTGCCAGGAAAATAAATGCGGCATAAATTGTGAAACTCAAAATGTTATATAAGAATGGGAATAACAGAAAAAAGACTTCATGAACCTGAAGAATATAATGACTATCAAACCCACTGAGAGACAGGAATAAAGAACATAAATTTTAAAAGGATATTGACATGTGAAAGATAAATTAAGCCCGATTACCAAAGAAGGCATGTGTAATGTAACTGGTAGGGAAGAGGTCAACAAATAATTCACGAGAAAAGCGTACACATACGTAAAAATAAGACACTGAAATAAGTCTGTATAAGCTGACTGAAATAAAATGTGCAGAACAGAGCAAAAATAAACATGGGAGCAACATATTTTATCCGACTTTCCATCACGAGATGGATGGGCTTTGGCTATTGATTCATTCAAGATTCATCACACAAGTGTTGGCGTAGATTGTTTTGCTACACATATTCCAGCTACTGATGCAGGGGAAAGACGAAGACTACAAACATTGTGACGAGTGAAAATAAAACTGTACTGTGTTGAGGTTGCTCAAATATGCACATGTTTCCCGATAACGTCACTATATGGTCGAGAATTATTATGATTGCTTGGATTCCCAAAAGAGTTAATCGGAATTATCAAGAGCGTTTCTGGAAATGATGTGGTAACGTGAAGCGTAAGGTGAATTGCGAACTCTCCAACTGTTTTTCAGTATCATTCCAGTACCTACGACTCCTAGAATCATTCGGAATGACTGCAAAATTTACCCCTACTTGTTACCAATAATAGAGTGGTATGTGTAATTCATTACGGTAGTTTGAAGGCTGTTTACATCGGAATATATTAAGTTGATGGTTAGTTTTGCTAGCATAATCAAATAGCTACTACTACGACGCATTTCGGAATGTGTGAAATACGATCATAATTTAAATGTGTAGCTCCACAATCATGGAAGAGTTAATTAAACCCTTTCTCAGGCCGCGGAAAATGTACTTCTTTCACTTAAGAATCATTGTTATGTGTCTAAACCTGCTACTGTATATATACCCTTCTTACCATTAAATCATATCTCAAATTTATATTTATATTAGGTTATATTAAATATAAGATATATATACTTTTTATTTGTAAAAATTAATCGTCGTTATAAATTATCGCTGTCTGGAATTACTTTCACCTGTAAAAATAAAACATTCTAGACTGTATTGCAGTAAAGGGGAATATGAAAGGATTAAACTAAAATGACAAACTAATAATTACGATGTCTACAATTGAAATCAAATAAAAAGTGGAAGATTAAAATTGTTTTGCTTCTTGGCATTTATACTGCAGTAACAATTTTATAACATTTTTTAGAAATCATTTAAAGACGATAAACTGTAGTACGTATAAAATGTAATGCGTATTATAGTTTAACCACATTTCGGGTCTCTGCCATTCGTATGTCACTCCAGTATTAAAATAATTATACACATATTTACATATTAATAGGAAGCCTTTCTTTGTTACAAGACCTAAACTCACCCAAACTTACATTTAAGTAAATTATAGATTACACAAAAAGTATCGCCTTATATAAATTCGCCTAGTGTTTAGTTGACCAATTTATAATTATTATAAATTGAACAGTGCTACACACTCAGTATAGAAACAGGCATACATCCTGTTGAACAAGACAAATATTAGCTCATCCTCTGACGAACGTTCTCATAATATTTCAGTCACATAATTCTACATGCCTACGGACAGGAAATGATTACCAAGACATCTCTTCGAAAACAAGCTGAATGTCACTCTAATTGGTTCATTTCAAACTTAAAAGTGTCTGATCGAGCCCACAGAGGTAATAAACTCACTAACAGTGTGACGTGTGACGTCTTTTAGAATAGAAACCTCGCTGACACCCCTTTGCGAGCGCCTCCCCAGTCGACATGTGTCACGAGGCAGGTGGTGGAGCGCAGTTACACGTGTCCTGCGGCGTAGGCTNGTCACGAGGCAGGTGGTGGAGCGCAGTTACACGTGTCCTGCGGCTTAGGCTTTCCCCCTTCACCCACCCACCTCCCTTCGCCTCTAGCAAGCCCGTGAGATCTGTTGATCGCAGAGGTTTCACGAGATATAGAAACACAGTTCGCCTAAATTCAAAAAATACGCACCGCGGAAGAAACAGCTGACGAGCTGGATAATGGTGCCGAGAACACCCCCTCACCCCTTAGCTAAACACAGGACAATGTGGAAACGCACAGGGAAATAGCTGACAGAGCAAGCTAGGAGCAAGGTGTTACCTCCCCACCCCCAACCTTCAGGAACAAGGGCATGTGTTTTAAAAGTCATTGTCCTGCTTGCCACCACCTCACCCCCTCTCCCAATAATAGAGACACGTGCCGACATTTAAGGGGGGAGGCTGGCGTGCATAAAAAGTCCTTTACGAGAGAAGTGGGGGGTTTCAGTCAATTATTACCGCCCAGAGACGTTAGTTCGAGAGAGCAGTCAGTTGAATATCGCCGCGCAGAGAGAAGTTAACCGCGCCGAGGGGGCCGGGGGCACTTCGGACCCCTGGCCACATCAGTACGTCAGTAGAACAGCCGTCCAGTGAGACGGCAGCACCTGCGGGCCTTGCCAAGGCCTACCACATCGCCGGAGCTCACCCTCCACAGCTGACATCATACCAGCAAGAGTTAAGTATACAATCGCCGCGCCGAGACGCCCCAGTTAATACAAGTAGCCATATTAGCGTACCACACCTCTCAAGTGTTGATGTATGTAGTTCTTGTTTAAACTCCAGACAGTATATTCGTCCTTCAAATGAAACAGTAAACGACTACATTATTGCAAAACCCCTTAACCTTCGGGCATAATATAGTCTGTGCCTGGAGGCATTAACTACGACACTATAAGCCACCATGTCTTCCACAGTGGCGGTACAGCGTCAGGCAAATTTGGCGCACAACTGTGGGGCCTAGACAAGCCCACGTGAAGTTAATTTGGCGCCCGGACGTGGGACCCAGCGCTATTTAGTGTAACATACGTCAAGTATCTCGTCATGTTTTAAAAGTGAGACAGAATTCTAAGATTTGACGAGTAGAAATATTTTTTACATCTCTAAACAAAATAAAAAAGTACTCTTTTCGATACTTTGAGACTAATATAATTAAAAAATACAATTAATCTTCTATTAAAATGTCGTGGTCTCTAGTATCATGATTTTTTTTGCATATGAAAACTAGTTTGAAATACACGAACTCATTTAGAAATAAGTAATGTAGAAATAAATTAAGATTTAAAGCTTTCGAAAGGCTTTAAGACGAAAAAGTTTAAAGTTGAAAGACAAAATTTACAAGGCGGGCTATGCTACGCAAGGAGTTATGCATGTTTGAAGGATCAAGACAACGTCAGCCTACGACTGGAGAAAAAATAAAAATAAATTAAAAACAGTTACTAATATTTGAGAACACTTGATCAATGAGTATCATTAACAAGAATACTAAATGAAAGCAATTAAAAAGACACCAACAAGGAATCATATGACCTCTGAAAAAAAAGCAGAACTGAGAGTTTGAAACCACGCTCAAAAAATTCTCGCTGGAATTTTTCTTTAAATTTGAAGAACGAAAATGTTAATACACTAGGAGTTATTCTAGTAGACCTAATTTTAAAGCAATGTTTAGCGGCACTGCCTACTGGGTAGTTGCGAAATTTAAATATTAAATCTCATACTAAGGAAATTTCACCTTAGTGCGTTAATTTTAAAGATAGGTGTTTCAAATAAAATGTGTTCTTCACGAATTTTTAAGGGGAAAGATCCCCACGAGCGTATATTTTCAAAATAGACAGGCAGTATGTACTTTTTTTTATAAAACATAAATTTTAAAAATCCCTTGCAAACAGGCTATACATGTTATGGAAACATTTACGCGGTATGTAACTTTCCCTGAAAAATCCGTGAAGTATACATTTTGTTTGAAACACGTATCATGAAAATTAACGTACCGAGGCGAAATTTCCTTAGCATGGGATTTTCTATTTAAATTTCGCTGTTGTCAGCCGGTAACGAACGTGAATTTAGCGTAAAGTATAACACTGTTTATAACTTTAGCATTACTCCTGAAGAAGCTGTTATTTATTAAAGATTTTCATAAACAATTTGACCTAGTAATTTATTCCTCTGTATACAAAAGAGGGGGGGGGGGGATTTGAATATAGTAAAGAAAGAGATTAAAATCAGTAATATATATTTAAAATATATTAATACTGTAATGAAAGCGGATTGATGAGTGGATTTTATGATGTTTATCACATAATATTGGCCTGAACTATAAAAAAAAATGAGCTACACATCATAATTTGGTTAATAGCTTAGTAATTCTTATCTTGTCTTGAAGGAGAGGGTCTGCGGATTACGGTGGCTGGCACATCATTTCTGTTGTTGCCTTCTGGACCGATTCAGGCGGACGTCGCGTTGAGCAGAGACCCCGCGCGAGATGTTTTGGTGCAATATGAAGTCTTGACACCACGCAGTCGTGGCCTGGTTCTCAGTCTGGCGGGAGGGGGATGCTTACTGTCTTCAGTAACAAGGAGTTTGGGCAATGCGCCCATATTAATGCAACATGTTGCTCACTGGCCTAGTTACAATCGCATGTGTATTTTTTATGTCAATTTTTTGCATTAATATTTATATTTTTTATCTGCCATTGAATTGTGTTATAGTAGGGTTTGAATTGCAGATGTATGGCTTTTTGTTTTGGAGGTATGATTTTTTTAAATTCTGAAGTGGGAGACATAACCTATCTTTTCCACTTTTTTATTGCATCTATTAAAAATTGTCTAACCTACTTAAAATATATAATTCTACTTGATCTACCGTAGCACTTCTTGCATGCAAATTTTTTGGCGTAAATCGGTTGATTGGTCCAGGAGATATTGCATAAAAGTGCCATTTACTCATGTGCTGAAATATTAATAAATGGCGGAAAAGTTATTTATCATCATATTTGATGTCTGTCACAGGTAGTGCTAGCATATAAAGTTAATTTTTTTAATGCTTTGGGACATGTAGCAAATCAACCTAAAATATTTACATGGCTGCATTTTAAAAATATGTTATTAACCACTTAAGTCATACAAATTGAGATGGACTACAAAGGCTTAATTTTTCATCTCAATTTGGTGGGAATCAGTTAAATTTTTCCCGAGATAGGACATAAAATTAAAAATTCCATGTGGTGCTATATTACAAAATAGGAAACTAAAGAGTTTATGTATTAGCCCATCTGAGGATTGCATAGATACCGCTAGTCTACAAAGTATTAAGTAGTTAAAATTAGTTACTTAGTTTTATAGATATAGCATTCTATGCTAAAACGTCAATATTGAAACTATTTTGAAAATAAGTGCGTGGCCCTTTTAAAACATAGTATTTTACATAGCCTCTCATAGTACTACCTGTTTGTAAAATTTGGTAGTAATTGGTTGATTGTTTACTGACGATACGATATAAAACTTTATTTATTCGTTGCCATAGCTTACAAAATGGCAGACGAAATAGGTTTTGAGTGGAAGTATTTGATGGTTGTAATAGATACTGCCACCATACAAAATTGTCTTGAAATGGGTCACATGGTTCTGTAGCCATAACAAATGAACCTAATATGAATTTCTTAAAACATACACATTTACATGGCTTACCACAAATTCGCAAGCTTGTTCGCAAAATTTATTAGAAATCCGTAGATTGTTTCCCGAGTTATAACATGGAAACTTTATCTTACAAGTGACGCTCTTTTACAAAATGCGGGTGAATTGACTAATTAGTTACACATTGGTGCTTGTAATATATGCTTTTGGCATATTGGATGAATTTGGTAAAATTGTATAGTGGATATCGCAAATAAACTTAAAATATTTATAAATGCATTTACAATTAAAATCTCATACGTTAACATGTACTCTCATAGTTATTATCAAATAAGTATTACTTGCGTATGGAATTTGGCGTGAATAGATGAAGTAGTTTTAGAGATATGAAGTAAAAGCTTTATACTTAGTGAAATGCTATCTTCTAAAATGGCGAACCGATAACAATATAGCTTTGTTAATCAAATAAGTGTTTTATCAACTGCCAACATTCTAATTTTTATTTACATTTGTTAAATGGTTTGCGAGATGTGAAATAGTGACCTAAAAATTCAAATGGCTCCATTTTTAAATCAAGCACACGGCGGGGTAGAAAACTATAAAAGTAGGATGTTCTTACTAATTACCATGCGTGTATCGAGTTCGATGAAATTAGTTTCTCTGGTTCGAAACTTGTAAGGGGGTGCGGTGACATGCATCCAGACGAGTGGGTGATAACACAAGCCTATCTTTCCAAGGAAAGTAGACTAATAAAAACATGAGTTACGTTATATCTCCAGACATGAGAATTAATACCACACCTTGACACTGTTTCCCCGTTCATTTGACTGATTGTCCATTCTGTGACAGCCTGTTGACAGACTTCCAGTTTCTCGTATTTCACTGACTGATATATAACTGACTAGCTGTGCCCGCGTTTCCGCTCGCGTGGACTACATAATTATTGTTTAGGTTTTTTTTAAATAGATAGATATATGCTACCACGGAGTTTTTTAGGTCTTTTTATTCTACACAATACGTTACTACATTATATTGTTCCATCTTTAGCGGTTTAGACAGCGTATTGCAAGAGAGCGCGCTGGCGGCAAACTTTTTTCCGACTTGATTCACTATTATCGTCACTGCTTATTCCTTATGTAACTTTACGAAACAAAATATATACTCAAACCTGGTCAGAGAACATAGCTATGAATTAAAGATTAAAACACGTAAATCGGATAAGTGGTTATCGAGTGATAATCGCACTAACAGAGACAGAGAGACGTTGAGTTTTATCATATGTTTAGATTCGGATGTAAAGTGCAGAACGTAAATTTTGCACTGCTGAGAAAGGTAGCATTTGCTGGAGCCGCGTCATGTCCGCTCTCTTCATTTCGAACAACTAGGCACATTTCAACCACGCCTGGTCATACATGTCCAGAGCTCATTAGCCGAGGAATATTCATGCGGTTATTAATCTCGTTAGCGTCTTGTTAGCCCGTGTCCTGCCCAATCCTCGGCGCCGCGAGCGCTGCGCCACTGTTCGTTAATCCGGCAAAACTGGAGACGTCGCCGTCCAGAGTTAATTTGAATTTTGATTTAATCTCAAGTGTTTCTCCTGGGAGGGGGAGAGGGGTGAATACAGCTCCAAGTGGTACAGTGTCGCACCTGCAAGAAGGGTAATAATATTTTTCGCTCTCTACATACTAACGGGATAATTTATTTTGACGTGAATACGTCTTTAAAACAAGACCGACGCGTGGGGTACCAGGACTGGAAAGGCGATGTAAAGTTTGTAGGACGGGTCTCTAATCAAGAGTATGCATTTTTTAGATGACTTACTGATGTATTTATAATGTATTACAAAAACACTCTTGTAGTAGCAGAAAAAAATGTACGATACTTTATTGCCTACTTCTTTGACTTAGAGGTAGTCATATTTTAATTTCGTTATACCAAATGAACTTATCTAAGAAAAATCTTCTTTTTTAAAGTATATTTGTAATAAGTTGTTCGCTCGTGGCTGTATGTTAAATTGTTGAAGCACCACTTTTTTATTTTGTCGACCCAAAATTTCAGTAACAAGGTACATCACTTAATTAAGTACCTTATAATACATAATTACAAAATTCGTTTAAATATTTCTCTCGTGTATTGTGAGTTTTTGACATGTATGAAACTCTGTGCTGGTAACATGTATAGCCAGCTGAACAATATTTTTGCTAACATTTTGCCATTGTAGTATTTTGTAGCTATGTGTATTTGTTATTTACTTCAGCTGTGATTTTGCATTGGAAAAAACGTCGGGTCTTAAGTTACGTTCTAGTCAACCCCGAGATAAGACGATCATTCATTTGAAGTCCGTTTGCTAAAACAGTTGCAGCCGAACTCCTCAAGACAAGACTGTAATGACCATCTGTTAATTCTATGGTACTATAAATGTTTGCTCAAGAACACTAACATTTATTTATGTCACTGATTGACTTAGAAAGCAAGCGCAATTATTTTAATTGGTGCTGTATTACTTTGCTTCGTTAACATATTTTATAAGTTTTTTAATGTGATTGAAATTATAATCTATGTCAAAAATTAGCTATACACGTACTTAAACAGTATTATTTCTATCACTTTTTCCTGCCACGTAACAATTCATAATATTTGTTCATTGTGTTAATAGGGTTGGCAAGCCGAAAGAAAGGTTGCTGGCATCCCATAACTTCTGGAATAACTTGGTTAATATCTCAATACCCTTTCCCTCGCGCAGTGTAAAAGAAATTAAATCACATTTGAACAGGAACAGGATATATATGTTTTAATACGTATGTGTTTAACCATAGGCTTGCAGTGTTAATATACATGCGAAATTAAGTATGATCTATGGTTCCTAATGTGCTCTGAAATTTTCCTGCATTTTTTTATTGCAATGGCCGAAGTACACGAGTCTACCATAGAGGAAATCAACATCTGCGACTAGGTTAAAACCGTGTACCGCATCGCTTTTACTGCACGGTATGTAATTCATTTTCTCCATCGCTGCAGATAAGAATACAGACAAAAGATGAGGTTGACCGGTTTTTTTCCGCGCATGTCCTCAACATTGTTTCAATCATCACCACTACAACTCTCAGTCACATGGTCAACTTCAGTGAACGTACTTGATTACAATTTGAATTTTTCAACACATCCACGCTATTATACGAATAAAATAATTAGATTCATCAAGAAGAAGTTAAGCGGAAGAGTACAAACATTTAAAAACGCTTACTTACACAGGCAGCCGTAGTGGTGTAGTGGCAGACTACTCGCCTCCTACCTAGGTGGAGCGGGTTCGATTCCCGGCGAGGTCTCTCCTGGATTTTCGAATGTGGGCATCGTGCCGGACGATGCCGCTAGTCGGCGGGTTTTCTCGGGATCTTACGTTTTCTCCACCCTTTCATTCGGGCGCTGCTCCACACTCACTTCGCTTCACCTTCATCGGCCCTCAAGACCACGATCTCTTCATTCACTAACGCTTTCTTACATAAACTGTGATCGAACCTTAAATCGTACCCACTTTGTGTTTGATGGTGTCATTTGCGGAAAAGCAGTTTGATGTTGGATCACGGGGATTGGCTTCTTCGCTACTCACGTGCACGCTCTACCTCATTTCCTCTCTACGGATATAACGGGTTACATTACTGGTACACAATAAGATAAAATTAGCAGAAAATCTAAAGCAGAACAGTTTTATAATATTATTTCAAGGTAGCAGTAGCTAAGGTTTATTCTACTCAGGTTAAGGAAAATACGAGATTTCTTATGGGTGAGTTAGGCATAAGGAAAATTTCCGACCCAAGGTGCACTGGTGTTCCAAGAGAAAACATTTGAACAGGCAGTAAATTGAGAAATTCTTGTTATTTCTGTGCAAAAGTTCGTGTTTGCCTCGAATTGGTATACGTACTTGCCGCAGCCAACATTTCAAGTATTAACTATATTTCGTAACTACTATTCATTCACTCCAATGGTTTTACAAAAACAAAAAGTAAAAATACAACTGTGTTTGGCATTAAGGGTTCACGCAAGCTTATTTCAATGGAAAAACGTTAGCAATTTAAGTGCGAAATAAATACAGCTGTCATCAAGAGGAACTTTGTAATTTTCTACTTTTAATTACGGGAACTGCGCAAAGAAGTCCTAAAAGTTATATTTTTAACCATTTTCACTTTCTTTTAACATTTTGATGTCACATACAAAAATATTTATTATGTAATAAAACGTTTTACTAAACCCAGTTCTACAACAGACTATTAAACAATCTGTGGACATATTTCGTTGTATTTATTTTAGTGCTAAGAACAGACTTTATTATTTACTTAGGTTCTAACACAATACAAATAGGAAGTCTATGGGCAATTATATTTATTTTATGAAAATTGTAACTATCCTATTTACTTACACACAAAACGGAAAAAAACCGGTGCACATGTGACACCAGTCCAACCTGGCGGCAAAAATGTTTTTGGCCAAACTAACAGCATTAAGTTTCCAACCTGAGTATAAAATAATCGTACGGCAATCTAACTTTGGTTCCAGCAACAAAAGTTCTGTTAGTTTATTATAGTTCTGTTTGTTACAGAAATAAATAAATGCTATTGGAGTTGTAAATGTTGAAGGAACTGTTTTTTTTTTGGTAGCAAGAACAGACTTTTCTGTTCTGTGAACTACATGTATAGTTGTAGATACAATCACAGACAAACACGACTACAAAATACAGTTATGTTGCTATTACTATCTCGGTTAACAATATTTAAAATGGTAACAACAACCTACTCGTTCGCTGATCCTTTAGTAACAGCATAAATTAGGGATTCATAAACTTTGAGGTGATAACACCTTTGATGCGATGTACAATTTGTCAGATCAAAAACAGTTTCTCCAATAATAGGTCAGAAAATATTTTAAAGTAAACAACATATTCATTTTTCACCATAAATGTGGTTACAATATCAAGTTTAGTTTAAAACAATATTTGAAAAAAAAAAAAACAACTTCATTAAAATCAAAACAGTTACACAGTTACAGCAGAGTTACAAGAATTTTATCGAGTTTTTCATATTGAAGTAAACTATATAAAATAGAGTTCTCCTTACGGACCTCTGGCTATATATGAGCCCAAGGGATACGCGAATCACAGTTTCAGAATTGCTGGTATAGATATGTTTTGGCCACTGAATGCTGCTTCCTACAACGATATTTTATTCTCTGTACAGTTGCTCGGGTGTAAAGGCTGTTCGCGGTTAATAGAGAACTTTTGAAATCGACCTTAGAACAATGTATTTTAACGGGCACATTGACTGGCATGCGCCCGGTAGAGTTGGTGACGTAAGAGAAAAAGTAGTTCCATGTCTTAATAGCTGGATTAAAAGCGCTAGGTAAACATTTGCAAGGATTTAAATTATTTATTTTGCTTTCTGATTTTTATAAACATATAAGTGTAAGAATTATCAAATGTGTAAACTATTAACTTTTCCAATACTTTCACAATTTTACTTGACCGTGGTCAACGTTAATTTCATATATGGTGGAAGAATACACGATGTTTGTACAAGTAGATACTAAGCAACGTTTGTACAAGTAGATACTAAGCAGGTCTTTCAAAAGTGCTTAGTTTAACGTGAACAGTCTTTACAGTCCATTCATGTTTATTTACATATTTTATGAAGCCCTGCTAAACTTCTACTTTCGGGGTATTCCTCCGCCTCATTAAAAAAAAGCTTAACCAAGTCTAGAAAATTACAGCAAAGGGGCAACGCATCGCATTCGTGTGCACTCAATTTAATAAAATATATTTTTCCCCCATTTTTTATATTAATAGTTGATGAAATATTACGATTTATAAATAAAATGTAGGAAAAAACCAATTTGACCAAAATTAAGATTTTTAATGTTAACACGAGTGTAAAAACGCTTGTGATACCCGAAGTATTTAGGAAGCAACCAAACACGTTATACATGGGGTGGTTTTTCAAAGGTTGGATTGGAAAAGTGTGAAGTTACCGTGAATGGACTATATACTCTATTCACGGTTACTTCCAGATTTTTTAAAGCCCAGGATATTCCTCCGCCTCATACAAACTAAGCTTAAAAAATTACACCAAAGGGCCAACGCACCACATTCGTGCACGTGTAATAATATTTTGCACAGGAGCTATTTCTTACTTGGAATTACCAACATACCTTTTTTATCAGTGTCTTTATTCATTTTAGTTATAAATGGAATATTGTGTTTTATAGCTAAAATATAATTAAAAATAAANTTTTATCAGTGTCTTTATTCATTTTAGTTATAAATGGAATATTGTGTTTTATAGCTAAAATATAATTAAAAATAAAATTTAACCAATATTATAAGTATATTTAAGCAAGTATACGAATATAAAACGTTTGTGGTACATGGTATATTTGGGAAACAACCAAACACGTCATGCATGAAGTGTTTTTTGAAAAGTTTTATTCAAAAAGTTTGAAGATAACGCGAATGGACCATAGTTGCTTGACCGCAGTCTTCTCCGCTGGTAAAAAGAGGAACCCGAGACCGATCCTCGCCCTTACGGGCACTTGGGGTNATCCTCGCCCTTACGGGCAATTGGGGTTGAGTTGAGTCGCAAGATTTGGGCGATTCTTAACAACTACTTCTTGAGAGCCGACGAGGGTGGAATGAGGTGAGAATGGAGCAGCATCGGAATGTAACGGCGGGGGGAAACGGGATATCTCGAGAAAACCCGCCGACCAGCGTCATAGTTCTGCACGAGTTCCTACTTGGGAAAATTCAACAGTCTAACCGCTCACAGCCAATGCTGCCCCTACGGGCACTTGGCACGAGCACAAAACCCTCCTGACCCCGGCGGTAAACGCCGAACAAAAGAGGCAGTTGTTTCGCCGGACAGCCCACGGCGGCGGGGCGAGGAGGGGAGGGGCGAGAGGTCGGAGGTCAGCAGAGGTAGTGTTTCAGCGGTTCATCAGCCTTGCCCCGGACCTGCTACTCGCGCCTTTGATGTGACGAGCGCAATGGCTCGACAGCTCGCCGAGTAATTAAGGCCTCCTACTCCCCTCGACCCCTTTCTGTAGCAACTCTCCACCAACCTTCATTCACCCCCTGTTTGTGTGGGGTTCTCCGCTGATAGAAACAGGGGTTGGTGAGGGGCAACTCGCACAAAGCTGACGGGTTAATCACGTCTATACGGTCATCTCCGCTGACGTTAATTATTTCTTTTGCTTGGCATATTCTTTTCACCGCCTACAGACACCCTTTCGCCCAGTGTTGCAGCTGGTTTTCATTCACGATGGATCGACTCTCGAATAGAAATACTTACAAACGCTCTGTCAGATAATGTTTATTTTTATTTCATTGCGTGAAGCATAACCCAGATTTTATGCCGGAATAGTAATTACACAGTATAAAGTTATGTACTCATACAGGTTGTTTCAGGCCATATAATACCAATGTCGTAAGGTGATTATTTATTAAAATTGTGACGAAAAACATTATAATATAACTTATAGCCTGTGATTATCGAAGAATGTACGCGCCTACAATGCTAGAAGGTTGTGGACACTTTTATGAACATAAATAAGTAACTTGACAATATTAAAAACTAATTTTGGTACAGCATTTATGTGAACGAAGCTGTTAAATGTGCGCATTTCTGTTTGGCAATATCATTCCACTAACATTAGTAAAATTGGGCGTGACAACATTGTAATAATTGAAAATGTGTGACCGATACTTTCGACAGATCAATAACTACCATGTTCAGATAAACAAAAAAATGCTGCCTTGGTGTAGCGCTCTCATACAATCGGTTATCTTTGAAATACCCCTTTTTTTTGTTGTCAAATGTTGAATAATGAATTCTTNTGTAGCGCTCTCATACAATCGGTTATCTTTGAAATACCCCTTTTTTTTGTTGTCAAATGTTGAATAATGAATTCTTGCAGCTATGCAACCTGTGATTCTAAAGCTAGGCGGTATATCTACTACAGGGATGGAGTATACAATTAACTAATCCAGTAGACTGTAATTGAGTCGGCATTCAGGCCTTGTATGCCGTTTACTTATATGTAATAACCTAACACAAAATTGAGTCGCCGATACCCTTAAACATGATTACAGATATGTTCAGTAATAGCAACAGAACATTAAACTAGATTATTAAAATTCTGATTGTCGTGGTAAAAGTGTGCCGTAGCACAAACAACATTACCACAGATAGGTTTAGAAACTCTACATTTTAAATAAATAAATATATAAACTCTGTAAGGCACCCTTGAGTGATTATTTAAATAAAGTATCACATAGAAAAAAATTAAATTATGCAAAAGTATTGCAATAAAATTCGCTCTTGATCACAAAAAAACTTGATGAATTGACTACAAAAATTGGTAAATTCATAAAATTTAAATACAACTTGCAAATACTATAAATGGAACATTGCAATATACCAATCTTTAAATAACTATTAAGACAATTTTTAGAAAAACTTGACTAGATTTCACTTCATAACCTACTGGAAAGGAGGACAGCAATTTAATCCCTGTAAACCTCCGTTTATTAAAAATGCACACATTAAAATTACTATTAAAAAATATTGTTTCAGCGGAGGCAGTTTAACGACCCATCAAAGTTCGAACCGAATGAAACTGCTGCAGACTAAGCTCACTAAACAATGTACGAGAAACCGCCCTACGCGAGAGTCATGGACACACCAAATAAATTAAAAATTATTTAACGATTGGCGGTGAACAAGACAATACACGACACGTTAAGGAGACACAGTAACACGACGTTTNATTAAAAATTATTTAACGATTGGCGGTGAACAAGACAATACACGACACGTTAAGGAGACACAGTAACACGACGTTTCAGTTTAACCGAAACAGAATTTTGACTGGCAACCGAAATCACTATTTGGAGGAAAAAAAACTAGCATTACTGCTCACCCAAAACGAACATAACTCTGCCACACAAAACACTAAAATATTTAAAAAGAACCCATAAACGCACAGAAAACGTTGTCGACGACTCACCGTTAATTACGCCCTAACGCTCGGTGGCTCGGGCAACAAGTCTAATTCTNCTGTAAACCTCCGTTTATTAAAAATGCACACATTAAAATTACTATTAAAAAATATTGTTTCGGCGGAGGCAGTTTAACGACCCATCAAAGTTCGAACCGAATGAAACTGCTGCAGACTAAGCTCACTAAACAATGTACGAGAAACCGCCCTACGCGAGAGTCATGGACACCCCAAATAAATTAAAAATTATTTAACGATTGGCGGTGAACAAGACAATACACGACACGTTAAGGAGACACAGTAACACGACGTTTTAGTTTAACCGAAACAGAATTTTGATTGGCAACCGAAATCACTATTTGGAGAAAAAAAAACTAGCATTACTGCTCACCCAAAACGAATATAACTCTGCCACACAAAACACTAAAATATTTAAAAAGAACCCATAAACGCACAGAAAACGTTGTCGACGACTCACCGTTAATTACGCCCTAACGCTCGGTGGCTCGGGCAACAAGTCTAATTCTTTTGAAACCACATCGCGGCATCTACGTCCAGTAGGGTGACAATTGCCGCAGTTAAATCATTTCGATGTTCTCTTGCGGGCAACACGATCAGGCTACGGCAGCGCGTGGAATAGGAAGGGCCCCAGTCATGCAGAGGCTTAAATGAACTATCAGAACAGAATAAAAAAGTTATGACGCACGAGAGGAAGGTAAAGTAAGGGAGTGGGGAACAGGAGAGGAAAGAGGAGGGGTCTAGGCGAGCAAAGAATATACCATCGCGTCGAGTTGGAAGCAAAGGAAATGTCTTACGCGACGGACGCTAGCGTCGCAACAGTCCAAATATTGTTGAAGTTGTTCTATTGGAGGTACTATCTGCTTTGTTGTAGGAACGCAGCGCTCAGCTTTAGCGACCATAAGTACAGTAGCAAATACAATTACAGGGAGGAACTCAACAAACTCTTCTGTTGGTATTACTATATTTGTTAACTGTATTTAGATTGCACCTACAACCTATCAGGTGGCTGTTCCTATTTTAATAGTCTAGGTGGTCTCTACAACCATATCATGTTCTCAGTGCAGGAGGGGAAGACGGGAAGCGCTACGCAACCAAAACAGAAGCCGCGAGTGGTCAGTTATTTTATGCCTTCCACTAGGTGCAGTAGAATTGGGTCTTGTTGAGTCCAAACCAGCCATCCAGGCAAGGCACGCAGTTGCTCTGGCGTTAGGCATTTTTTTATTATAAGACGTCCATTGTTCCATACAGGCGAGAACTTGGGGCACTTCGTCACACAGGAAACGCAGAGAAAGCCGCGGCCGGAAAGCTACCGTAGTTAAGAAAATCGCATAACGGTTTCAACTACCAGATACACAACGTATATTACGGAGTAATTTACATTAATTAACTCACGGTGGTTGAGCGGTCCCGCTCAACTCCCACCAAGGTGGATCAATCAAACCCGGTTCGGGTTCGATCCCCGGCCGGGTCACTCCGTATTTCCGCAAGTAGGAACCATGTCGGACGATGCCGCTGGTCAGAGGGTTTTCTCGGGGATCTCTCGTTCCCCCCGCCCTTTCATTCCGGCGCTGCTCCATACTCACCTCACTTCTCTCTCATTGGCTCTCAAGACCTCACTGTTAAGAGCCACCCAAATTTATTCACTCACTTCACTCACTCATTCAAAAGTAGTACTGACGTAAATCTCATCTGTCCCTCTGTATAGAAACGTGTTATAAAGACAAATATTCTATTTTATACATTTTTTACATCCTTTCGCAACTAATAGACTTTGCTGTCCTATTTATTTTTAAAATAGTTTCATTCAATTAAAAAATAGCGCTATTGTGTTTCGCTGTACGTAATATTCGTAATCACATTGTAGTGAGTTTACAAACGAACTCTTTTCACAGTTGAGTTAAACTTAGTTTGTACTATGTCGTTACGGAGTTGTCAGCGGTATAGTTGCTTGAAATAAGCGTGAACTGCTTAAGTATATTGCTTCGTACTCATAAAGTTATGTAACAGAGCAATCCTACACCCGAATGATTTCAGCACATCTGGATTTTAGCCTCAAATTTGTTTTGCGAGCTAATTAAGTTGTCTGTGTGCTANCCTACACCCGAATGATTTCAGCACATCTGGATTTTAGCCTCAAATTTGTTTTGCGAGCTAATTCAGTTGTCTGTGTGCTCAGTTGTTCTTAGTCATAGAGGTTACTGAAACTAGACAATAGTGCAAAGTACTTGATTTACTTTGGCAATAAGACGTACTTATATAGTGCATTCACGGTTACTTCACACTTTTCTGAAGCCCCGATAACGTTATACTTCCAGGATATTCCTCAGCTTCGTGCAAATAAAGCCTAACCAAGTCTAGAAAATTACACCATAGAAACAACGCTCACATTCGTGCGCACTCAGTTTAGTAAAATATCCCATAAGAACTATTTTTTACTAGGCATTACCAACACACGTTTTATCTACCTGTGTTTATTCATATTAATAATAAATGAAATATAGTTTACGAATAAATTAAATGTAAAAGTTCAAATTTACCATTAATAAAGTACTCTCATGTTAACACAAGTAAAAAAATACTAGTAATACATTGCGTATTTAGGAAACAAGCAAACACGTCGTTCGTGGGGTGATTTTTCAAAGGTTTGATATGAAAAGTGTGAAGAAACCGCGAACGTACTATACTTAAACTATGTCTTAGGCAACCAAGACGGCAGAATGCGCCTTAAATAAACGCCATAATGGAAACCATCCAGTGGGATTTGAAAACAAGAGCAATCTGTACAATGCAAAGGAAGTAGGGCCTTAAGGGCCACGCCATGAAACGCTTCCTCGCACATTGACAGAAATAATCAAAAAAGTTTTGGAGGTGACAATATCATGCAGATAAAAAATTCTCACCCCACAAATGGGTAATGTGATAAATTGAAATACAACTTCATGGTGATAAAACGGAATATTTAAACTTATGTCCATATTACGAAATAAAAGTTCAAAGATATGCTTAGTACTACTGTAAGGTGTTGTATTCTTATAATTAATGTTTGTTAATGTATTCACTATGCTATTGAGCTAATGTGGACATTATTTATTGCTTCTTTAAAGTATTTATGTATTTTAAGTTGATGAAATATAAATGTAAAATAACAGTTGTGAGTATATTATATAAAGAGAAAATTTATTTCGTGGCATAGTTTCTTAATTTTGGCCCTGGAAGGCACATTCATTTAGGTGTAAAATTTACAACAAATGGTTTAGGTTTACAGGAAATTTAGAATCTTAATGATGGCATTGATGCCCAAAATACTACTTGAATACGCTCCCAAGGCGACTGTCAGAATAATGTGAGTTTAAGTATCACGGAATTATATATATCGGAAAATATTCTAAGATGTCTCCGTAATCTACTAACTCAAATAAAAGTGTCTAATGCCACGCACTTATAAAATTGAAGATTTCAAAAGAGGCAGTTTTGTGCAAACATATGTTAATTAAAAAAAAATCCAGGTACTGAAGCGAACCATACATGAAGCCCAGTTCCTTTGCAGTTTTTTCTCATTTTATTTTCGAACTTCTGCTGCTTTCCTGAAACTAAGAGCCCCCCAAAGTGGCCCAGCCCTGGTTAATAAAGGTTTAATACCCATGGGAATGCTTAAAAGCGTAATATAACGTTCTCTTATTTTCTATTATATCCACAAACTCAAGAGCCAGGGTGGTAAAGTCTCGAAGCGTATATTTTAGTTTCCGTGGAAATGAGGGTACCAGTGAAACTAATTTCTATGTAAAATACATCTTAGGATCAGCATAACTGAACTCCAAAGAACTCAACCAGTCATAATAATAAAATAAACCTCATTTTAAAAATGCAAGATACTGTAGCAGTAAATAAATATCCCACTGTGTTTTACTGTAAGCGGTTTAACATAGTTTTGCAGTCTAGTACATTTAATCTTTTGGTTTTCAAATCCCTATCGTGTAACAATTTTTCTGAATAGTTCCATTCAGTTATTTATTTTCAACGCCCCCCTTTCTGGGTGGAGTGTAATTGTGAAGGGAACTAATTTCTAAGCTATCGTATGATAACTCCAAAAAATGGCGAACACTCTCATGGAGACTCGGAATTTAAACATAGAAATTCACGTACCACAAGCACCTTAGTGATCCTCGCCATTGAGGTTGCTCTTAATTGTTTCATGCAACTGACACTATTGCATATCGTATATTACATTTGCATGTAGCCAAGTTGTATATTTCTAGCGTCCGTTCGTTCAAGATCAATAGTGTCAAATTAACTGACCTGCACACCAACATATTGTGGTCGTTTACTGTGCTAATTGACGTGTTTTTCTCTTATCCGCTTTTAGATGCACTATTCAAATACTTTTGACGTGACAACGTCTTAAATTAGGTTGGGCTGGGAGTCACTTATGAAAAAGTGTAACGCTCGGTAACGTTACGATGAGTCACCGAGGAGGGGTAATCAAGGGAGGGAAATGAGGGGAGGAAACAGGAGGGGAGCCGAGCCGGCCAAGGAGAAAGCCACCTTGCATGGAAGCAATTCCAAAGACGAACGACGCGGTGGAGCTAGCGTCGCAGTTTTACAATTAATAAATGTAATTAGACGAACCACAAGGAAATTAATAACGCGCTTGATAAATAAAGACGCTCTCGCATTACTAAAAAAATATGTTTAATGAATATTCGTTGCAGTGACAGATATTTTTTTTTTGACGTGACAACGTCTTAAATTAGGTTGCGGCTGGGAGTCACTTATGAAAAAGTGTAACGCTCGGTAACGTTACGATGAGTCACCGAACGAGAGAGAGGCCCGCCGAATGCCTTGCGTCTCTCTCCCACTCAACTATGATCGGTCTGCCGCGCGCGCAGCACTACGTTGTCACGTAAAATCTTCGCCCGTAAAACCGACTTTACAGGCAACCATTTTTTACCAAACACCCTGAAGCCGTGTTCCCAATGATATTATGACGCAGCGCTTAGAAACTAATTTACGTCTTTGGCAGTCAAGGAAGTGTATACACAATTACATAACCAAATGTAATATTGAATGGTTTTTTTAGAAATTTGCTTTTAAACGTAACTGTAGACGGTCATCTTAATATAAATTGTCTACCTTGTTTAGATATAATTTACCACATACATAGCAGCCAGAAACACATATAAATTCATTTGTACTATAAAAAGAGTTCAGGAATTTATTGTGATCTTCAAGATAGCTATTATTATATTGATACTGTAAACTGTCTTCAATTTTAAGGGCCATAAAAAGTTCTCACTGTGCGTGAATTTCAGAAATATAATCTCAAGAANAACTCAAGAACTAAATTTGTACTACTTATTACACTGAAGAGCCAAAACAACTGGTACACCTGCGAGCACTCAGAAGTGCCACAAGAAAACGTGGCATGGACTCGACTAATGTCTGAAGGTATGCATGAGGCAATTCACACCATGAATCCTGCAGGGCAGTGCACAAATCCTTAGGAGTGCAAGGCGGTGGAGATCTCTTCTGAACAACACGTTGTAAGGCATCCCAGATATGGTGTTGTTACAAGTTCAGACCACTTTTAGGTTGTCAATGGGAGTGTCTAAAGTCAGAAGAGTGTTCCTAGAGCCACTGGGTAGCAACTCTCGACGTGTGGGGTGTCGTATTGTCCTGCTGGAATTGTCCACGTCCGTCGGAATGCACAATGGA